>JANVCQ010192947.1:0-23401 GCA_025531925.1 Erythroxylum plowmanianum
CACATATGCCGGGAAATGTCATGAATGCATGTACAATCATGTGCATGTGCAAAAATTTCTATTCATATGTATATAGAAGCCATATTATGCATAAACATGCCGAGACACGTATACACACTCATACCCCGTCCCGATTTACTCTTTTACCCTTCCCATTGGTGATGGGATGTTACAAAACTTCTCCTTTGTAGATGCATTTTCCTATGGTATGCCGAGTGGGCTTCGGGAGGAACAAAACTGTGAGAGTGCTGGACCCCAAAGTGGGTTAGGCCCAAAGTAGACAATATCTACAGGTGGGTGGTCTAGGTTGTTACAGTTGGTATCAAAGCTAGTACCCGGGCATATGCCAGCAAGGACGTTGGGCCTTCTGTGCAGGTGGATACTTAGTATCCTATATCAGCGAGAGAGAAGAACAAAGCAATCCTTATAAGGATGTGGAAAATTCTCCCTTACAGATGCGTTTTCCTATGGTAAGCCGGGTGGGCTTCGGGAGGAACAAAATCGTGAGAGTGCTGGACCCCAAAGAGGGCTGGGCCCAAAGCGGACAATATCTATAAGCAGGTAGTCTAAGTTGTTATAGTTGGTATCAGAGCCAGTATCTGGGCATATGCCAGTGAGGATGTTGGGCCTTCTAAGGGGGGTGGATACTTAGTATCCCATATCGGTGGGAGAGGAGAACGAAACAATCCTTATAAGGATGTGGAAACCTCTCCCTTGTAGAAGCATTTTCCTGTGGTAAGCTGGGTGGGTTTCGGGAGGATCAAAATTGTGAGGGTGCTGGACCCCAGGGAGGGTTGAGCCCAAAGCGAACAATATCTGCAAGCGAGTGGTCTGGGTTGTTATAGTTAGTATCAGAGCTAGTACCAGGGCATATGCCAGCGAGGATGCTGGGCCACCTGAGGGGGGTGGATACTTAGTATCCCATATCGACAGGAGAGCAAAATGAAGCAATCCTTATGACGATGTGGAAACCTCTCCCTTGTAGAAGCGTTTTCCTATGATAAGCCGGGTAAACTTTGGAAGGAACAAAACCGTGAGGGTGTTGGACCCTAAAAAGGGCTAGGCCCAAAGCAGACAATATCTGTAAGCGGGTGGTTTGGGTTGTTACAGTTGGTATCAGAGCCAGTACCTGGGCATATGCTAGCAAGGACATTGGGCCTCCTGAGGGGGGTGGATACTTAGTATCCCATATCGGCGGGAGAGGAGAACGAAGCAATTCTTATAAGGATGTGGAAACCTCTCCCTTGTAGACATGTTTCTCTGTGATAAGTTGAGTGAGCTTCGGGAGGAACAAAGCCGTGAGGGTGCTGGACCCCAAAGAGGGCTGGGCTCAAAGAGGACAATATCTGCAAGCGGGTGGCTTGGGCTATTACACCTCATCTATGGCAGATGTGTAGTGACCAAGTCATAAGAAATTGTGTGCCTAGTGAAGAATTCGATGTCATTATTTGAGCTTGCCATTCCATGGTTTGTGGAGGGCATTTTAGTGTAAAGAGAACATATAGTAAAATTCTAAACTCTGGTTTTTGCTGGCCAACCCTTTTTAAAGATTTTTTTACATTTTTTGGTCCTGTGACAAATGTCAATGTTTTTAAGGGTTAGGTAAAAGGCATGAAATGCCTCAGTAACCTTTATTGTTTTGCGAAATATTTAATGTTTGGAGGATTGATTTCATAGGTCCCTTTCCTCCGTCTTTTGGTTTTGTATATATCCTTTTAGCTGTAGATTATGTGTCCAATGGATAGAGGCTGTATCTATTGGAAAAGATGATGCCCAAACAATGTCTAAATTTCTTAAGTCCAACATTTTCTGTAGGTTTAGGATTCCAAGGGTTGTGGTGAGTGATAGGGGTGCACACTTCTGTAATAAGGTAGTTGATAACTTGTTTCCAAAATTTGGTGTAACTCACAAAGTCTCTACTGCATATCACCCTTAAACCAATGGTCAGGCTAAAAAATGTAATAGAGATGAAGCACATCTTAGAGAAGGTAGTAAAGCCATCCAAGAAAGATTGGAGCTTGCGATTAGAAGAAGCACTGTGGACTTATTGGACTACCTACAAGTCACCAGTTAGAATGTCTCCCTACTGCTTAATTATGGCAAAGCTTGCCACTTGCCAGTGGAGTTGGAGCATAAAGCATATTGGGCAGTTAAGTAGTGTGACATGGACTTAGAATCTTCTGGGATAGAGAGAAAGCTACAGTTGCAAGAATTGGAAGAGTTGAGGCTAGAGGCATACGAGAACTCTCGACTCTATAAGGAGAAAACAAAGTTTGTGCACGATAAAGTTCTCTGAGGAAGAACTTGACAAAGTGCTATTGTTTAAGGCTCGCTTCACTTTTAAGCAAGGGAAGTTTAACACTTGTTGGGATGGGCCGTACACAGTCACAAAGGTACATAACTTTGGTATGGTGAACCTTTAACATGAAGAGACTGGAGCTAAGCTTAAGGTGAATGGTCATCTATTGAAGCTTTACCATGAGAACCAGAAACCTCCATAACTCTCAAGTTGTTTCTTTCCTTCACTTGTCTACTTACTTTTACCCAGTGATTGCTGATGACATGTTTTAGTGCATTAGTTTGCTGAGTAAGTGTAGGAGAGAAACTACCCATTAGGAAAAATAGTTTAATTTTTAGTTTAATTAGTATTTTTTAATTCAATAATATCCCCTTATAGTTCTATCTCTTACCTTTCTTTTACTATGCTTAATTACCCTGATGCATAATATATCTTCAAATTTGGAGAAGTTTAATATTGTTGATTGTGTTGTATTTTTTTCTTGAGCTTATTTGGTACCTTATCACCATATATATGCACTTAAAGGTTTTCTAAGTATCCAGCTAGCATCCTGTGTTTCTTTGTCATGTTTGTTATTTCTTTATTGAAGTTTTTTGTTTGTCTTTCTCAATTCGATCTACTTTCGCAGCGGTAAAGTTCCCCTAGTTTCTTTGTGTTACTGTTGGGATATCTTCGGTGCAGTGTGCATTCCACATCGCCGCAGCGAAGTCCTCCTTTTTCTTCCCCTTTCCTATTAGGATATCATTACCGCAGTATGCATTCCACGTCGTTGGGACGAAGTCCTCCTATTTCTTCCTCTATTCCTCTCAGGAGTGCTTCACCACGGTGACCTGCAAAGATAGAATCTAAAAGGACCCCCTCTCATTTATTCAATTTTTACTTATCATATTACCATTTTTTTGCCATATATATCATTTACCCACTCATATTCTTTCTACCATTTTTCGTCTTTTCACATTCCCACTCCCCTTAATCCTTCCAACTCTCCACATTCGGTTTCAACACGCATAATTGGCGTGTTTTTCTTCTCTCTTCCATCCGATAATCTTTTCTCCCTCTTCTTCCATCTCCCACTCCTATACCCTTCACTACCTTCTAATTCCTATGCTTCTCGGCACTCTCTCTGCAAAGATTTCTTCCTCCTCTTTGTAAGTATCTTCATCTTCTCTTCTTCTTCCATTTTCTTTATTTCTTCTATCTTATTTTCTGTTGGTGTTTGGGGTAGAATAGTTTTACATTTGGTTCTTTCTTCAATTATAGGTTTAGATTAGTTTTGTTTCGATTACATAAGTGTTAGGTTATCTGATAATCTATAGTGCATTTTGCCCTTTTGGCATTTTTCTTTCAAATTTTAAACTTTCTTGGAATCATTTAGTAAGCATTGTTATTTACTTAGGTTGTCAGTTTTAGCTTGCTCTGTTTGTTTGTTTAGTTTGTTTATCTATGTGTTCTCTATAGGAAAATGCCTCGAACAAAAAACCTTCCTCTTTCAGTGAGTCTGACTCCCCTGATAAATATACCTTTGAGGAAATGTATGAAAAAATCAATGCTAGACCTCTTATTAAAAAGCGACTTTTTCCTCTAGCCCCCCCTCCTCCAACAACCCTTTTGTCCAACAACTTCATGCCTCCCAATTAACTAGTTCAGTTCAGGAGTGTACCTTAGGTAATGATAAGTTCGTTCGTCATTTTTACACTTATGCTCGGTTCCACGATCAACTGGACATCAACTTCCATGATATTAAAGAGTCACAAGCCTTCACTATTGCCAATATCTGCCGCCACTATGATCTTCCCCCATGTTGCTACTACCATTATGACCAATTCATCCATAACTACCCTATGGTTGATGTTGCCCACACCCTCTGTCAAGAGGGCGCTGACTGGCATCGACCACACCACACCGAATTCTACCTTAAACGCTCTAAGTTGCAGCCAGAGACTCGTCCTTGGCTGCACTTAGTTTATAATAACATCATTTCTACCACCCACCTAGCTAATGTTACTAAGAGCCAAGCCCTCTACATTTACCTCTTGATGACCGTCAGTCAGTCATCATAGCTGACACTATTGCCTCCGCCCTCTATGACTCCATCAATACACCCAAATTTACTAACGTCATAGCCTTCCCTCACCTTTTCTTTGACATTTTCCATGCCCACAATGTCCCTGAATTTGATAATGATAGTTATTTTGACCCAACCCCACTCTTTAGGTACGACAGCCTTAAAAAACCTATCTTTGAACCACCACCCCTCCCCTACCTGTTTATGATGTTGGTGCAGCCCTAGCAGTCGAGGAAGGCCAACCAGCTTAGGAAGTCCCTGAACCTGTCACTTTAGAGAGCCTTGCTGGCAAAATCGTCAGACTCTTTGCTAATATCTACCAACTCCATGTCACTCTCTTGCGAGAGATGAAGCGGCAGAAGGATAGAGATGCTATGCTTGATCAAGACAGGCGTTATCATCGTTGCATGGATGCTTTGATTGTAAAACGCTTACAATTCCAATTGCCCTCTGATGAGGATGAACCGATAAGCAGCGCTGGCACTTTTAGGGCGGGCGTATTTGGAGTAGGCCCATCTGAAATAGGATCGTCTGGGTCCGAAGCTAATCATCCTAAAGACTAGTCTTGAGTCTTTTTGTTTTATGTGTTTTTGTTTTATCCTTGAGTCTTTATGTTTTCAGTCTTGACTCTATTAGATAGTTAGTTAACTTTTCTAATGTTATTTTCCACGGATTGCATTGGCCTGTTCTGGATGATGTGATTTATTTTATTAGCTACTGATGGCCTTGTTGTTTTGCTAATTCTCATTGTGTTTTGATTGCCCCTATGCTTTATCTTCTAGTTGCTCTACTGTTTATATTCACTACGCTATTGTGTTTTGATTGTTTCAACATTAAGGACAATATTATGTTTAAGTATGGAGGAGTAATTTCTATGTTTGAAAGTGCTTTTAAGCAAGTCATTTGTGTGTTATCTTTAAAGTTTTGAACTTGGTTTTTGAGGTGAATTTGAAATTGCATGACATTTTTCCATCTTTTCTATGTCTCTGCCACCTTTCACCATGGCAAAGCTCTCTAGTTTTCACAATTTTTTTCTTCTGGAGCATACTTCACCGTGGCAAAGCCCCCTTATTTACAATCTCTTCTCAGCCACCCTTCGTCGCGACAAATTCCAATTTCACCGTGGCCAATCCAATCTCAATATAAAAATAAATCTCACTGCTTTTATTCCCTCACTTCAACAATTCTCACAAATTAGATTTTTAACACTTATGTGTTTTGAAAGTTTTGAAAATTTCAAAGTTTTATATGTGCTTTTGGAAAACCATTCATGTTTTTAAGTGATAGTTGATTTTGGCTAATTCCATTTTCAATGTTTTCAACGAGAGGTAAGTGAGGGTACACTAAGAAAGTGACGCTATGTGTTTTTAAACCTTGAGATTGCTTAATAGAGATACTAACCTTGTTGGAAGGATATTTGGGCCTGAATTATTTCATTTGTGTGTATCTTAATTTCATATCTCTCTAGAACTTGTTTTAATTCTTAATCAAGGCTTGATGAACTAAAATTTTGTGAATATGATAAAGGCATTCATTTCAAAACCTTTCTTACCTAAACACAAGCCCTAAGCACTTAGCCATTGCTAGCCCCTTGAACCATCTTTTTGAGTGTGTACACATTTCTATAAATTGATGTAAATATTTTATCTCCAGTGTTATGAGTTTAAGTTGATCTTTGTGGAGAGTAGGATTCATAGGTTGGCTTATTACTACAAGAAAACCAAAAAAAGCTTCCTCCAGTCGGGAAATACTAGTCAACCACTACTAGTACTCTTGTGGCTTAGGCTAGATATGTTATATTGTAGTGTCTTTTACCAGACCAATGTGATGATGTGCTACTACCATAGTTCATAAGTACTAGAAGTTCTTGAGTGTTTTTGTTGGCAGTGAAGAGTAAACAGGGAGATCTTTTGTACTTCAAATGTACTAGTTTTGAGTTTCCTAAGTAGTTTCATTGATCATTTGAGGAATCTTGTTTGACTTTGAATTATGATATTTGTTTAAGTAACTATTTTGAAGTATAGAATTCAATTGTGTTTAAAAAAACTATATACATATATTTGGAAATAGAATAAATAACAAAAGAAATGTTGTTATGTCAGAATTTTAAATCTTTTCTTTAGAATAGTTGACGCTTGTTTCATTGAGGAGAATAATTGTGATGCGTGTTACTCATCTTTTTTCTTTTATTCCATCCATTTCACTTGGCCTTCATTCACCATTACAACCCTAAAAGTCCTCTTGATTTGCAAAATTATGGTTTTTGTATTGGAGACATAGAACTATCACAAGCTTATGGTACATAATGGACTAAGCAGATTTTAGAGTGAAAGTATCCTTAAACAAGTGAGTTGAGAGTTAAACAGTTTCTGTTGAGATAAATCTTTTTCGCTCAATCTCTTGGATTAAATACTTATAGCGTTTATCTTCTTGGCGCTCCTTCAGTCTGCTTTGGTTGATTTTTGAGAAAGCAGTTTTACTAATTTTGTACTCTCACTTTGAAGTATGGTTGGTATTTTCTTTCACACTTGTATCTCTTTGACTTTTATGAGCTATGTCCAGGAGTACAAAGCTCTAAGTGTGGGGGAATTTGATTGAACCCAAGTTTTCTATATTATTTAGTGATATTTTCATAGTTTTTGTTATACTTTTCAGCTCTCTTTGTTGGATATTGTGCTTAATTTAGCTTAAGAGTGCTTCTTTTGAATTAATGTAGTTTGAGAGTAAAATTGTCACAATTAGTTAGTAATTGCACTCACTTGGTTCCTAGGACAATTGATATTGCAAATTATTACTTTTCATTGCAGGACACTCAAGAAGTAAAGCTAAGAGTGAAGACCAAGAAATTGCAAGACACAAGATCAAGTAAGATCCCACCTATCCCTGAAAAAGACATTACAAACTTTCTAAAAAACTATTAGCCATGATTAATTTATTCTCTACATTTGTTTTCAAGATGTAATGTTATTATTTTATCTATAAATTATTTTTCATGGCTAAAATAATTCTAGTGGATTATAAACTTTTTATTTGTCATAATAAATTTGTTCAAATCTTAGATTGTTAATCTCATTTTAATATTTTTTGTCGTTTTAATATTTTCCCATTCTATAAAATCCTCTTCCTCTTCAACACATATATGTTCCTCCCCATCATCTATCAATCCTAAGTAAGAATTCTTCCTTTTTAAGGTATATGTATTCCTCTCTAACATCAATGAATTCCAAATAAGAATTTAGCTATCTCTAGAGAAAAAAATCCAATTGAGTTTTTAATCCAAAAAACCATATTCACTTATTATTCCCTGTAAAAAAAATTCATCATTTCATAAGCCCAATTTAATTCAAGACTAAAAAGGTGTTGTTTTCTTGCAATCATCAAGGTGTTATTTTTTTACTATCCACTTGCTATCCCTTGTAAAAAACACATCTCTTGTAATAGTATCTTGGACCACTTGCCCAAGTTTTTCAAAGCTACTTGGTCTCCAAATGAAACTATCTAGAGGAAAGGTCAAGGTTTATATTGAGTTAGGCAATAAGAGTGGCAATTAATATTGTGGTGGCACTCTGATTGACCTTTTTATGTTATTTAATATTGTAATATCGTAAGTGCAAGGCATAACTGTAGCTAATACCGATAAGTATAGGTCGATCTCATAAAGACTATGCATACTAGTATTTACCTTCCCTATTATCTAGATTAAGGATTGATTTAAGATTTTTGATAAAAAGAAAATAAAAATTAAAACAATTAAAGAAATAGGAAACGATAATGAATGAAAAGATAGTGGAATTCACTTAAAAAAACTATCGTTATCAGAAATTAGTATCTAGGTCCAAATCCCCTTAAACTTTGACATATTGATCTTTTATGGTGCAATTGTTTTGTTAATGTATTGGACTATGGAGACTCATATGGTATGCTAATAGCTGACCTTCAGTCTCTTAACAACTAATACTAAGGTATCTAACTGAATTACTAATGTTAAATTTTATAGGATTGTGTTACTGATTTGTGAGTGTTGATCCTAATCTGGAAGATTTATGTCATCCTATCTTTAAGGTTGCAATCAACTCCTAATTATGGTAGATTTATTCACACTAGGATTTCTCAATATTTAAGTTTGAAATCAGACTATGATATAATACTCTCAGGTTATTAGAACATAAATAAAATGTGTAATTAAATCATAATATATCAAACAACCAACTATATTGATAAAAGAAATAAATCATATCAAAGTATTAAGATATGGTTCATCTAACCTAAATACTAACAGAATGTTTAGTTAAACATGATCGATTATAAAATCAAACATATACAAGCAGAAATACAAATAAAAAATAATAGGTTCATAATTCTAAATATCTCTTATTGTCTTCTATCGAATGTTCTTGCAATGTATAAGTTTGATCTTGTATTTTGGTGGATCTTTCGATGATTTCTCCATGTTTTCCACTTCTCTGGACCAAAATCACACCTAGAGAATGAGTTCAACATCTGAAATTGCCTCCCTTCGTCTCCTCTACAATTCCCTACTAACTGTCTTCTTATTCACCTCCCAAAACGTCTCTTTATAACAAAATTTAGGGTTTTGGGGAGATGCACAGTCTGATGCATGATCCAAATAATTCTGGTTATGCACAGTCTAATGCAAATAAGACTTGTTTACAAAAGACACAGGTCCTTTACTTATAAATCTAATGATACTATATCCTTATTCTTATTTTTTCAAAATTCTACTTAGTACCACAATTTAGCAAATATTGAACCTTTCACACATTTCAAGTCTCAAAAAATAAAGTAAATAACCTTTACAGTTCAAAATAATAATAAGTTTTCAATGAAAAGATAGGATAAAGGTTAATATATGGGTTTAATCAATGAAAAAGGCTAAGGCTTAACTTGGTTATTCCTAAAAGTCAAATTGAGTATGGTAATTTTCAAAGGAAAAGGCTAAAGTAAGTTAGTAAATCTCAAGTTAGTAAATCTAAGTGCCTTTATCATATTAATGTTTCTAATTTAACAAATATAGTCTTAATATGCATAATAAAATTTCTAGAATCATCTTAGTATACATGATATCCCACGTATGAAAGATATCCCACGTATGAAAGAATAGAAAGAGCTTTTGAAAAATTTGAAAAATTGCTCTTTAGGCTCAAAAGCTCACAAAAAATATGGGTATATTTGTGTAAGCAATATTAATTTCATTCAACTTCAATATTTCAATGATTACGAAAAACATGACTTAGAAAAGTAATTTCATTTTAACCATCATCTTTTTGCACACCAATTCAAATCAATATTCAATAATAACATATAGTATTCATGGACAAATCTTAACCAATTCAAGATATCAGTTAATAAAATTTATAATCAGGATTATAATAAACTTGAAGAAATCAGTTTAAAATTCAGTAAACCCATCCCCAAACTTAAAGATGTACATTGTCCCCAATGTACACAATATTAGCATTTATGAAAAAATGAGAGGGTTATTGGCACTTTCTTGATTGTGAAAATTTTCTGATGTAGATCCATCCATGTTTAAACTAACATCCTTACAAAATATAAAAGAAAAGGATAAAAAGAAATAACATAACAGAAAATAAAATCCTATACTAATACAAAAGGAAACAAAAGATATTATCAAAATTGAAATAAAATTAAAACTAACTCATGGGTTGCCTCCCATGTAGCACTTCTTTAACGTCGATAGCTTGACGTAACCTTTAAGCTCAACTTTATCCTGGCTCAATAATCAGTGGCTTGCTTCCAACCTTTTCTCCACAAAGTCGTTTCATAGCCTATAAATAAGCCACATGTTGCAAGATAATAACAAAAACATAATTTATCAAATTAATAAATCCAATTTTAATAATGCTCTTTTTAATGACAAGCTGTAAACAAAGTAAGGGATAATGAAACTCCTTGTATCATCAGCTAACTCAAACAGTCTGTCTTTAAAGAAGTAGGAACCCTCCGTACTTAAGATCACTACCAACACCTTATCAATAGTTTCCTTACTTAATTCCTCAGCTGGTTCTTCCTTAACTACCTCTATCCACTCATCTTCTTCTTATTGGATAGAGGTTGCTAACTCATCTTCTTCAATTATTTTATGTTGCTCCTTTATTTTTCCTTCTTGGATGGAGACTTCTTCTTCTTCTAAAAGCTCTTATTGGAATGTCACTACATTAATGAAACCAACCCTTGCCTTTTCTTCACTCTCGAATTCACTTTGTTTAGCTTTCATATCAACAAGTAGTTATATTAATTTATCTATAATACTTGCTTCATCTTCATCTTCTTCTTTTGAGAGCTTATCTTCACTTCTAAAGATGATTTCCATTCCAAATTCGTTAAGATTAGTTTCATCAGGGCTAGGCAAACTCCTAGTTGTTCATTAAATAATATCTCCTCCAGCTGATCAATTTGATCCATCAAATTCTGTATACGAGCCTCTGTTACCTGATGGATCATATTGGATTCTTGAACAAACTCAATCATTATATCTTTTAGAGTAGTAGTTACCTCCTAACCTTCTTGAAATGTATGTTTATTCAAGAAATCAATTGTTGTCTCTTCTTCACTCTGTGATGGTTGGAAGCTCATATTATACTCATCATATACAAAGGAAGGAAGAATCTAATCGAATTCATGTTGACTAGTTGTTCTCCTAGAAAGGCATTCCATTAGTCAATCTGTAATACTCTTTTTGAAATATCCCTCCATTCATGAAACCCACCTTTATCTTTTCTTTACTCTTAACTACACATCGATTAGCTTTCATTTTAGCAAGGTTTTCGATTAATTTATCTTCTAGAGTTGGCTCATTAACTGGAGGTGCTTAATGTGGTGAATATCTAGCTAAAGCGTAACTATTCCATCCGTAGGTATAAGAATTGCTCCACTCTAAATTGTAGTTATTCTTATATAGTGCACCTTAAGGTCAATTGTACATGCCCGATTACTGCCAGATATAAGTAGGTGCTCTACATTGACAATTGTACTGATAACTCCCACCATCATCGTTATATGGCTTGAATATCGATTAAATTTCAGAAAACATACGAAAATACCTCTCTCTCCTATATGGCGATGTCATAGTTTGCGAAGGTATTTTATGGCTCCTATAAAAGTCTCATCTACTCCATCTTTCCATTATGAGTTATGGCTATGACAATGAATCGTAATTCCTACAGTAAACCACAAAATCAAGATCAAGTAAAGAAATTTAAAAGATAATTAAATTAATAAACCACGAATATAATAAGATACAATAAAAGAAAAGAAAAGAAATACAAAAGCAAAATAAAATAAAATAAAATAAAAACAAAGATAAAATGAAATGAAAATGACTAGAGTAATAGTATTCAGATTTTCCTAATACCAAAATAAAATAAAATAAAATAAAAACAAAGATAAAATGAAATGAAAATGACTAGAGTAATAGTATTCAGATTTTCCTAATACCAAAGCCCCTAGCAAAGGTGCCAAAAACTTTATTGACTTATTTAATGTTAGTCAACATTGTAATATCGCAAGTGCGCCATGTAAGTGTAGCTAGTACCAACAACGGGTAGATCCCACGAAGACTATGAACACTATTACTTACCCTTCTCTTATTATATAACCTAAGGATTAATTTTAAATTTGTAATAAAAAGAAAATAAAAACTAAAACAATTAAAGCAATAAGAAATGATAATGAATGCAAAGACAGTGGAATTCACTTTTAAAACTATTGTTATCATAAATTAGTATCTAGGTTTGAATCCTGTTAAACCCTTAACATATTGATCTTTTATCATGCGATTGTTTTTTCAATGTATTGGATCAAGGAGACTCCTATGGTATGCTAATAGCTAACCTTGAGTCTCCTAACAACTAATCCTAAAGTCTCTAACCAAATTACTCATATTAAATCTTATAGGATTGCGTTATTGATTTACAAGTCCCTCTATTAGGTTTGAACATAATCTGAAAGATTTATGTCATCCTATCTCTAGGGTTACAGTCAACTCCTTCTAGTTATGATAGATCTATTCACATTAGGATTTCTCAATCTCTACGTTTAAAATCAAATTATGATATAATATTCTCGAGTTATTAAAATATAAATAAAGTGCGTAATCAGATCACAATATATCAAACAATCAACTACATTAATAAAAGAATTAAATCATATCAAAGTATTAACATAAGGTTCATCTAACATAAATACTAACTGGATGTTTAGTTACACATGATCAAATACAAAATTAAACATATATAAACAGAAATATTAATAAAAAACAATGGGTTTCTAATTCTAAATGTCCCTAATTTTCTTCTATCAAATGTTTTGCGATGTAAAGGTTAGATCTTGTATTTCAATGGATCTTTAGATGATTTCTTCGTATTTTCCACTTCTCTAAAGCAAAAAATTGCACCTAGAGAATGAGTTCCATGTCTGAAATCACCCCTTCATCTCCTCCAGGACTGCCTACTGACTGCCATCTTATTTACCTCCTAAAATGTCTCTCTTTATAATGAAATTTATGTTTTAGGGAGATGCATAGTCTGATGCAAGCCATGCAAGTCTGATGCAAGCTATGCATTAGATTGTGCATAATCAAATTTCTCTAGGTATCAAGAAACTGCATGGGCATATGCACGGTCGTGCATTCCTTTAGATTTGTTGATTCTTTGTTTTACATCGTGTCTTTGCCTGAATTCTTCTCTTTTAAGTCCATGAAGGCAATTATCATCTCTATACACATTTAGAGTGAATTAAGTACCAAATATATGATAAAAGTATAAAATATCAAGAAAATACATCAAATATAGGTGGTCAAATATAGTCGAATATCCATGTATCACACTCTACATATTAAGGTAAAATAGTGAAATAGACTTGCTTTTTTTCACTTATGGTGTTGTTATTGTTTTTATGATTCTAGATTTATTAGTTTTGATAAACTTGGAGGACTTGCTATTTCGATTTTGCTTGCTTTATAGTATTAATGAGTTTAGAATCCTACAGCTGGAATGTGTTAACAAAATGTTGTTGTCTATGGGTATTAATTGATTATTTGTTTTTCAATATTTAGTTTAGAAGCGCAATCACTTAGTTTATTCTTTCGTCTTGCAAAAATTTGTGGGATTAATTATTTAACTTTTAGCTAGTTAAGAGTCTTGTGCAGTTTAGGTTTTCCAGTGATTACTGAAATTTTCTTCAAGTGTTCTTAATCAATGGTGATGATTAAGCATAGGTGCACTAGTGATCTCCTAAAAGTGTTATTCATATGGTTTATTGATTTTATTTTGGTTTTAAAGCTTATTATGATCCTAATATGTGCAGTACTGAAATAACCAGCAGGAATTAAACTTCTCATAAATATTCTGCTTGTGTATTTCAATTTTTCCAAGTTTCTACAATTATATTTTTTATTTCCGTTGATTGCCTTTCCTTGAGGGATTCTAATGGAAAATTGTGGATTGGTGAGTTAGGACATGAGAATGAACAGGTGATTGCATCTAGCAATAAACTTAAGTCACAAGTTTCCTTTCTTTTTATTGTAATAATTTTGTAGAAATATTGAACCTTACACTACCTTTGATAATTAGCAAAGGTGCAAGAACTTTAATTTGTTGCATAATGACATTTGAAGAGATACACTAGTTTTAATTTTCCTTAAGGACATTCTGTCCAATTTACAAACATGTTCTAAGTTATTGCTCAAAAAAAGAGGTTTAGTTAGAATTCAATCCTAATAGTCTTGATTTTATCTATAAAATTGTAAATATTTATCTAATTTTTTAGAAAACATTACAAAAATAGAATGGCTACATTTTGTTTGCCCATCATTGATTATGCTTACATTTATTAACTATGCTTTTATGGTGTTTTTGGTATAAAATAATTTATGGCTAATAATTTTACTTTATCTACGATTCAAGAAAATATTACCTAAATTGTTCTACAATGAGGAATGACATTTTGAATGATGATTTGCTAATGTTAACAATATATTGAGCATCTTTTTTGGATGAATTGCCCTTTTTTTATAGACTATTGCCTAATTTGTTGTAGTGGCTACTTTTTTATAAATACTTCTGCACAATCAATTTTCCATCTCATATCTCATATAATATTGTACGTATCCATCCTCCTTAACAACTAGAGAGTAAAATAAAATTGAAGAACATAGAGCATTTTAATCCTAAAACAAGGTCTAAAGGAATGGACAAAAAGTTAAAAAGAATAATAATCTTCATATATAATTGCATTTCATAACAATTCCATCAATAACAATGTCAAGCATTTCATTGTAACAACCACAACTATGTACCTAACCACATATAAGATAAACATCATCTAAGTCTCTATAAATACTTTTTCTCTTCCTTTAGAATAAAACTACAGGCAAAATGTAGGGAGTAAGAAAAGTTTCAAATTTCCTTTTAGACAAATTGGAAGCTACCAAAAAATTCATACAACGTGGATTCAAAGCCCATAGAGAAAATGAAGGGTGTATGCTTTATATTTTCCAATTTTAAAAAAGATTTGCAGTATAAATAAACACAACAAAGCTCTAAAAAATGTTAAGGATGTGGAAACAAATTTTCCTAAGGGAATTGTAGATTCTCTTATGGTTATTCAAAAGAAAGGTGGAATGATATATAGGAATTGCTACAGGATTTTTTAAGGGGTAACGGGGCCAAGTTAGAGTAGCCTGATTTTAAACAGAACTCGATGCTTGATTTAAAAAAAAGCTCAAGGCCTGATCAACCTGAGCCTAGCCCAAATATGTAAATCAAAACTTGCACTTTCCATACTGTGAACAATGCATGCAAAGTGGTGCACCCTAATTAACAAATGCTAGCATAAAAGCAAATTATTTAGTAGAAAAGTATGTATATGGGCATGCAAAGCCATGTAAGGTATATCGACTCATAGTTACTTTGTGTTTAGCTCAATGTTTTAAAATTAATTGAAGTTGCTATATCACAAGTATACGACTTGTATAAAATAGTATAGCAAGTTATCATTCCCTCGAGGATTGTTTAGTCACCTTATAATTCAAATTGACTTTTGTTTCAATAAACCAAATAATGAGAGATTGAAATTGCAAGAATTCACAATTTAAAGGCTAGCAAACTCACTTCAAAATGTCACAAAAATAAGAACACAATTTTGGTTTAGAGAATCAAATTATAAAGGTTAGGGTCATTCTCTCCACACCATGTAATCCCTCACTTTGGTAATGTAATCATGCTTAGTCCTAGGCATTCTAACTTATTGACCCTTTCTCTCTCAATACTTGAATCACTTAAGCTCAAAATAATGATTAAAGTTTGGTATGTGATCTGTCATCCTACACACTTTACTTAACTGTTAAGTGGATATGAAGTAACTTATTAGACAACCATCAAACCAAGATATCTCTCTAAATGTCATGTTAGCTTGATGTGTGAAGTCTTCACAAGGATGCCCACTCCCATGAAACATCGAAACTAACTTCCTAACCCCATTTCTCAATGTAAGAAAGGCATACAAAGTCCACAAATCCAAACCATACATTAAACTAAAGTGAGGTCTCACATATTATGGTAAGAATAACCCTAAAATCTACTTAAAAATCCATTACAATCATCAACAACATCCTCACAACAAGTCCATACATCTTCTCCATGCAATAACTAAACAAAAACAAATGAGAGAAGAGAGAATAGAAGGTTTGTAAGTTGAAGAACAAAGTTGGAACTTGATGAAACAACTTTGAGATCTTTTAAAATCACTTGATTCTCCTTAAAAATCCACTTGAAAATGTGCCTATCTTCCTTATTTTATATGTTGAACAACCATTCCTCTTTTCTAGGGATTAGTTTCTATACCCCTTTAGGTGCTTAAATTGACCTAGGAAGCAAGTAGAGCAAATTTGAATTACCAGTTGGAAAGCTAGAAAATTCAAGCATCATGGCTTATTGTTTTCCAGCCTTATTTTCTTCTTTTGTTTCTCCTTTGATACCTACAACCAGTCCACATGCAAGTAAGTTGATAATCAACACAAATAAGGTCCAAATCTTGCTCAAACATTGACATACAACTATGCAAAAAGTGTGTACATCAAAATACATGAAAAGCATGAAAAACCTAAGCTTAAAAACTTTCATTTATAACCTAACATGCAATTTTTCATTTACAATCACATATACATGCAAGTTATATGAAAATAACTGAAAACCTAGGCTAAACATCCTAGTATGTATACTAAACATACACATTATCACATAAAATGATTTAGACAATCCTATAACAAATATAACTTATAATAGTATGTATATGGGCATGTAAAGTCATGTAAGGTATATCGACATAATAATTGATGTATAGCATAAAGAATAGAAACAAAGAATTAGGAGGCATAAATAGATAGATATGAAATATAAGCAAAGTTTTCAAGATATTCAATATAATGCAAAAAAGTTTCAGTCAGCATGTTATATAGAAACAAGTTAGATATAAATAAAATAAATAAATGAGAAAATTTTATGAGCAATCATATTTCCTTATATAGATCTTCTCATATTTTGTAACAAAGGGACGTCTAATTGCTTTAATATGCATATAGTGACAAATTATACAAACTTTGGCCAACATAGAAAAACTATTATCAACACTCTGCGTCAATAATATGTGAATATTGACCAAGCAAGAAAAAATTACAAAAAAAAATTGAAGATCATGCCAAACATTGAAAGTTCCTCTTGAGCATTTTCATAACCTTATAAGAACAAGCTTTAGGCAGAAAGGGAGAGTAAAAACCATTTCATCTGCTTTTATGACTTAATTTCATTTAGAACTCCAAAAAATTAGCACATATTAAGCCACTGGATACAGGAAAATATGTTGTTACCTCATATAAACCAAATGCAGCCCCATTTAGGATTACATTTAAATCATACACCAAATACCACCAAACTGCTCGAAATATAATGCTACTAGAGCTTAAGATAACATGTTTCTAACTTTCCAATTGTTCAAGTACAACCTACTACTTTCCTTAATTGAAGTTATATAATAGAGATTTTTAACATGACTCCAACAAACTAGTTGACATTCAAATGGCACTAACCATTTCATGAAGACAGGATTTTATTGCATCAAATATCTCAAAGGTAACAACTACCCATTTAATCCTTAGCTGATCAGATGATTACTAAAAATTTAAGTAATCAAAGGATGGAAAAAAATCATTGATACAAATATCAATAGTGAACCAAGTTTGAAAAATATTTAATGAACCAAGCTTGAACACAATAAAGTTTGGCTTGGCTTCATTTTCATCTATATAAATTAGTATACCACTAAAAAGAACAATTACTAGTGATGAAATTCTTTAAACAATACCCATTTTTGCTACTTTAATAACCAAGAGAAGATCAAACAAATATGTGTAAATCTAAAATTACAGTTAGAGGCTTTAAGTTTCAAGATTTTGGAGAAAGTGATGTATACCAATGATAAATACTTAATAGACCATATTTCTAATCTCATATCTAGTGCATATTGTTTGTTTATTTGATATTTTTTATTATACTTGGTAGTTAATGCATTCATATTATGTCTTTAAGTCTTAATTGCCTTGATGGGACAAAAGGAGTAGAAATTGAATTTAATTGAGGCAAAAATTGAAGGATTAAAACTGACTTTAAGGTACATGGCCATATGGAGATGGATACAATCATGTGCTATACTATATAGCTTTTTGAAATTGTATTTTTGTGTGATTTTCAAATAATTAAAGATTGAGGGATATGGTCATATACATGACCATGTAGGTAACCTATCCACTCTAAAAATCCTAATTTTTGAGATATAAAAGGACAAAACTAAAAAAAGAGAGAGGCTAGAGAGAGGCTTAAAGGAGGATCTAAAAACACAAGTTCATGGCCTAGGACAATAGAAAGAATGAAGAACAAGCAAGGAATCATATTTGGAGTGGACTACCATTAATTTAAAGTGGATTTCATGAAGATTAAAAGGGATTCCATCATGTTTCTTTTAATTTTTTTATTTTAATTTCATTTTGATGTTATGTCTTCTATGATTGGGAACTAACCTTTATTAGTACTGGGATTAAATGAACCCCAGGACAGACCTTGTAGTTATTTTGTTTTAATTTAATTCATTCTTTAGTTTTGTTAGGATTCAATTATATGTTCTCAGTTATTCTTTAATTAATATCGCTAGCATGTTGATTCAAGTATAATTTCTTGTCATTGAGATTGAGAAATCTAATGTATGAATATATATAACATAATTAAGAGGAGTTACACGTAAACCTAGAGATAGGTCAACATAAATCTTCCGAATTAGGGTCAAACTTAGTAGAGGAATTCACAAATCGATTAAAGCAATCTTAGGGTTTTAAATAGAAAAATATTTCAATTAAAAAACCAAAGATTATAAGTTAAAATTTTTGAGAAAGATATTAGCATACTTAAAGAATTTTTGTGGTCCAATAAATATAGGCTATTTAAGCATTGAAATTATAATTGCATGAGAAGTCCTAGAGGGATTTAAAGTCTAGGTACCACTATCTTCTTTGATTTTTTTAATGAGTTGAATCTTCGTTCAAGCTAGTCAATTGTGTTAATTTATTTCAATTTATTATTTTAGTTTTGAATTTGATTAATTATAAGCACCATAATTTGTTAGACTATATAATAGAAAGACGGTAAGCACTAGTAATTCTAGTCCTCGTAGGATCGATCCATACTCACCAGTGCTAGCTATAGTTATAACTACATCAAGTGCTTATGGTTAAAACTTAATCATATCATTAAGTTATTGTCACCATTGTCGATGACTGTAATATTAGGAAAACCTTGTTCTATTAATCTAGTCACTTTCCTTTTCTTTTTAGGTAGTTTCATTTCATTTATTTTCATATTTATTTATTTGTCTTTATAGATCTCTTTCTTAATCTTCCGTTTATAATTTATTTGTAATATTTGGGTATTAAGAGGACAATATTCTTAAGGAGAGTATGTAGCTTAGAATAAGAGTCATGGTGATATGTACTTAAAAGTTCAACCAATATTTATGACGTGCTATGATATTTGTGGGTTTATTATCCTAGTCATCAATATCAGACACAAAACTATATATAGGAGCATCCAATTTACATGGAGAACTGGCCTTAAGATACCTCATATGAGAATACTTATAATCTAAAGTGAAGTAGTTATTATAACTTTTTATGGAATGATCACACTTCAATAGGATTTTTAGAACAACAATAGCAAGACGACTATCAATGTCTTAAGGACATCCTCATGAAATTCATTACATCAATTGAGGTTGCCTTTATAAAACTAAAAAACAAAGTGTTTTATTTAGATACGTCAAGCCAAATTTGATGGAACATATGAATATGATAACATTATGGAATGAATAGGAGCTTAAGGTTGAAGAGAAAGAGGAATTTATTCTTTAAGAAGAGAAGGAAGATTAGTAAAGAAAAGAAAAAGAGGAGTGAAATAAAGAGGCTATTAAGGAATGATAACTAATCATCATAAATATGGAGGCTCCTGCTTCTTAAAAAATGTAAAATTTATTTAAAGATCAAGGGGGTTATTCCTTATTATATTAATAGTTTTTTAATAAAACAAACATCACTAGATGCACTTGGTTTTATTAATTTGATACTTTATGTTCTTCTAATCTTGTAGCATGTATCCTATTTATGGGTTATTGAATCCTTTGGTAGGAAAATGGGTGAAAGCAAATCGATGATTATATATCCAAGTTGAAGGAGGACTTGCTGAGAAGTCCAGCTATAAGGATCATAAAGAAGTGTTGGTTGAGAGGTAATTTAATAACTAGGTGTTTTTATTTTGATTAAGTATTTTATAGGATTTTCATTCATAATTTAGTTATTTTATAGCTTTAGTTTAATGGACCTAATTTTATACCTAAAATTTGATAGAGTTCCACAAATTATGAAGGTAACATCATCCCTTGCATTAGAGTAAAGAAGATTTCACCAGCATTGGATGGATGTTGATGACATTAGATAAGGCTATAATTCTTTTTCTATTAGGATAGTACCAGTTATTTGCAATCCTCTTCAATTTTTCATATTTTATTAATTATTCTTACATGTTTTATACATCAAGACAATGTGCAACTAAGTGTGGAAAAGGTACTTAGCAGTCAAGTTTGTCAGTTTTGTTATAATTAGTATAATAATGAATAATTAGAAACAAATTTAGAGAGGATGTTAACATAGATGATTCATTATAAGTTTGGTTTTGGTTTTGGTTTGATTTATGTAGGCAAATAGGTATAAGTTTTGATAATTAAGTTGATTTAAATTTAGTTCATTAATTTTAAAAATTAATTCCTATTTGTACATACAATGAGTTAAAATGAATTCAATTTAAGCATTTTTATTATTCCACATATATAAAAAAGAGAAACAATGACAAACAAAAATAAAAATAATAGTATAAGAATAAACTAGCATAAATAATTTTACTCCCTTGGCTTTATACCAATAAAAAGGTCAAAGTTAAGAGTGATGATAGTAGCAATTTGAGATAATGACTAAGTTGAGTAATTGAGAATATTCATGACAAGGTGTTTACTCTCACGCCAAAAGACTAGGTAACTTATTAAACAAATCTATAAATGTCTTATGTTGTTTAACTTTAGTACTTAGTTTTAATTAGGGGTATGAAACTATTTAAAGGTTTTAGCATTTTTCTTCTATATGTTCACTTTATAAATTAAGTAGAATATAGTGAATTAAGTTGAAATTAAAAGAATTATAGAGTTGGATTGATTTAAAATTTGATGCAAGTAACTAAGTAATTAACAATTCAATAAAGTTTTCAATTGAATTAATAATAGAGATTTTTTTATGGATATCTTCGATTTGTTTAATGATTTCCTAAAGTTGTCTCTTATTAAGTTAAGAGTAATGAAATTGATTTACTTGAGGACAAACAAATGTTTAAGTGTGAAGCAGTTTGATAAATACTTAATAGACCATATTTCTAGTATATTTTGTTTGTTTATTTGGGATTTTTTATTGTGGTACTTAATTCATTCATATTATGCTTTTAGGTTTTAATTGCCTTCATGGTTCAAAATGAGCAAAAATAAGACATAGTTTAGGCAAAAAATTGAAGGATTACAGTTGTACTTAAGGGACAAAGGTGAACATGATTATGTTTTAAACTATGTAGGCTTTCAAAATTGTGTTTTGTGTGATTTTTTCAAGAATTGAAGTGAGATTGAGGGACGTGGTCATTCACTTGGCTGTGTATATGACTGTATCCACTTTAGAAAACCCTAATTTTTGAGCTATAAAAGGGCAAAACTAGGAGAAAGAGAGGTTGTAGAGAGGCTCATGGAAGGATCGGGAAAACACAAATTGATGACCTAAGACGATAAAAAGAACAAAGTACGAGCAAGGAAATATAGTTAGAGTGGATTATCATCTATCTAAAGTGGATTTCATGAAGATTACAAAGAACATAATCATGTTTCTTTTGATTTTTTGTTTTCCTTTAGTTTTGATTTTATCTCTTTGATGATTAGTAATTATACATTTGTTGGTACTTGGATCAAATGAATCTCGAGTTAGCCTTTGTAGTGATTTTGTTTTAATTTAATTCATTCTTTAGATTAATTGAGATTCAATTATATGTTCTTAATTATTCTTTAATTAAACTACTAGCATGTGATTCAAGTATGATTTCATACCACTAAGATTGAGAAATTCAATGTATAAAAAGATCTAGCATAATTGAAAAGAGATACAAGCAAACTTAGAGATAAGTTTACATAAATATTCAAATTGGGGTCAAACCTAATAGAAGAATTCACAAATCAATTAAAGCAATCTTAGGAGTTTTAACTAGAAAAGGATTTTAGTTAATCAATCGAGAATTAAAAGTTAACAATATTAAGAAAGATATTAGCATAATTAAGGAATTTTCATGGTTAATAAATTTATGCTAAATTGAGTAGTAATTGTGCCCTACTAGTTAAGGATAAATGTCTACTCTTCCAATTAGAGATTCTAGAGTTGATTTTGTCAATAAGAAAAGAATGCTCTTTGTAAGCTAGTCTTAAGTTGGAAATAAGAACCCCAAAATATACCATTGGTAGCTAATACAAATTGAAGCCTATGATTGATTTAATGTTATGTTCCATATGACTGACACTCCTTAATAGAAAATGGTTGGTACAATTAAATTCGAATCCTACAACTCTGTTGAAGGTTTTGAGGGTAGCCAATAAGGATTTAATTGAAACTGAATCAACATTAAATAATAGGATCAAGTAATCAGCAAAACAAATATTAGATAGCCCAAGCCTTTTGCATTTTGAATAAAATCTAAACCATTTGGTGCTATTAATAACTCTTTTAAGAATTCTATTAAAGACTTATATAGCAAGTGCAAATAAATAGGTAGATCATTTTTAAAGATGCAATTCTTCCTACTCATCTTCTTGGAATAATTTCTAATTAACTATTGCAGTAACATTATTATCATCAATAACTCTGCCTTGGATATAAGCTTTATAAGATTGATGGGGATCACTTCTATCAATTTGCCAGTAAGAATCTTTGAAATAACTTTATAAATGGTGTTGCAACAAGCACTTAATCTAAAGTCCAAAAAGGTCTTCTACTCCTTACCTTTAGGAATGAGATTACTGAAAGTTCTGTAAACTCAGAAAGAAGTACTCCATTCCTAAAAAAACTAAAAAAATTACATCGGTAACAATAGTTTTCATGATAGACTAAGTCTTAACGAAAAAGTTTCCATTGAAACCATCATGTCAAAGAGCCTTATGAGGATTTAGTTTTCAATTTCCAAAATAGTGACAGGTCTATTAAGACTTTCCACTTGCTGAGAAGTTAAGACATCTTTAATGTTGGACCCTGAACTTTTCTTAGAAGACTAGAACTATTAAATGAGAAATGTGGATAAATTCACATTTTGCTTTGGTGCTTTTAGTGG
>JANVCQ010194466.1:0-23348 GCA_025531925.1 Erythroxylum plowmanianum
TTAAATTATTGTTGAATGTTTGTAATGATTGGGAATGACTGGAATGGTATACAAATTAACGCGGGCTCGATTGTCTAATGTTTTTCGCGCGTATGAATGTTTACAAAAAAAAATTTTGATACTGAGTTTACTGAGTGTTGTAGCACGCTACCCTCGCGGGGCACGGATTCGGATATCATCATCGATGTCGAGTTCGGGTCATGCGGGAGTGAGGTGTTACATATTACCTCAGGTCGAGGTTCAAAAGGATGTCTACTGGCTCTTACCGATCTTAGGTCAACTGAGTGTCCTTCCTGATCACCTACATAGGATGACCTATCATAGACAAAAACTCCAATTACCATTCGCATTTCTCATTATATCTTATGTTTAATATTCCTATATGTCCCTACGGATGCCAAATCATGCTATGATACCAAAAATGTAACATCCCACTATCATAGGGTACATACCAAAACATCCTGAGGATATTCCAAAACATAACCTATAATAATAGCATGTTAGAGCAAACACATATCCAACTTAATCATGGCATCATCTATTATACATAAAATTCATCAAATTTTGAAATTGAATCCTCATTTCATTTCATAAAAATCGTATATATACATTGTAGTTTTTCAGTAACTTTTAAATATGTACAATGATTCGAACCTAATACAACACATGCTACATGAAAAAGGAATTAATCAAAAAGTCTCACTAAATCCTTCAATCTCAACTGACCGATCTTTGAGCCATTTCTTTCCAAAAGTACAAGAATTAAGTTTCTTGTAGAGTCTCTCTATCGCTAATGTACTCTCTTGTTCCTAAAATATCAATGTTCCAACTTTGATGAGTTTTGCGAACTCAGTGATATAACCATCCTCGATGGTTTACTCAATTCATATCACATATGAACACATGTAAACACATAATTCACATCTTTTTCTTTAACAATTTGCACGACATATCATTTACTTCATATACCCATTTTCATACAAATACAAGTCCACATAATAATTCAATCATTCAAACCCACTTAATAAGTGCATATGCAATGTTCGTGTGACCCACTTTCAATTATTACGTTATTGTGACTGAGTGCCTAAACTGTCCCGTATCTAATGTAGATATCGGGCTCATTGATATTGTCCCTTACCTGTTGCAGATACAGGGCTCATTGTACATATCGAGCTTTTGGCTCTATACCACATTCCAGAGCTTTAAGGTCATATTCAGTGGCTACTTATGTCATAACTATCATTATCTGATCATACATTCGTGTATGAAATGCATCATATTCATATTCAATCATTCATTGTTTCAAACATTCCCATTCGCAATCCTGTTCAAACACATTTACAGTCCCATTTCTATTTATCATCAGACCTTAGTCCGACATTCAACAAACATGTTAAGAAACATTTATTTCACATTCATAAATCCGAATCTTCAGACCTTCATGTCCAGAATCAGTACAAACAATCAAGTCCACATTTAAAGATAACTCATAACATAATTCATAACAAACAAATAATTAAGTGAGACAATCTTGGCTACTCACGAATTGCTCCAGAAAGCTATTGCCTTGAAGTCCTGGCAATGTCTGGATGATGTCGTTCTAAATGCTTCTTTATATCATGCAAAACACATTTACAGATATCATAATTTTTCACAACTGTATAAGTAGTCATTTAGGCACATCTAAGTATATGAAATATGTACAATGCATGTTCAATGACAATCCCGGGTATTTTACCATTATTCTTGTCACAAAATCATTCATATATCAAAATTCTCATAAGTTAATTTGTACTAAGGGTTTGGGCCATAATAAAACAATTTGAAACCAATTTCATAAGCCAATTGACTATTTCAGATTTCTCAAAACCCACTTTCGGGTCAATTTTTCTTGATCATTATGACAAGGAATGACCATAGCTGGAGTTGCACCTGCTGAAACTTATACCTAAGGTATTAGGTGCCATCTAATGGAATGGCCATATGTCTTATGGCATGTTCAACACTTATCAAGCATAGGTGCTGCCAACTGTCTCTAACTATCTAGGTCACTTGTCCATTAATCAACTATGCCATTTTTCATCAACTTACCAGCCCATTTGTCACACAATAGTTGATCCATTTGTCAATTAATTACTAGTCTATTTGTCACCAATTTTACTATGCCAAATGTCACTCAATTATAGGCTAAATCATTCAAATTTTTCATGCATCAATTCATTCTATCACTTGGCATTTGACCTAGTCCAAATGTACCCCAAATGTGCGGAAATTTTCTAAAATTTACCAAAAATTCCAAAACAATAAGTATTAACACCAAATCAGTTTTTAACACATTTAAACCACAATTCTCAATATAATCATATTTATAAATCAATTATACCCGAAAAATATCAATGAATGCATGTACAATCATATTAATATGCAAGAATCAATATTCTTGTGTATATCTATGCCATATTATGAATAAACGTAAAATACCCTTTCTAAATTTCTCATTAACCTCTTATAAACACTATTTTAGCCTTAACATGGTAACAGGATGTTACATATAATCCTTGGTTCCTTGTGAATACCTAAATACTTTCTTTGCAGCTTTCCAGTGGTCCAATTTGAGATTACTTTGATATTGACCTAACATTCCAACAGCAAAATTGATATTCGACCGAGGACAAGTCTGAAAATAAATCAGACTCTTAATTATAAACGTATAGGGAATAGATTCCATTTCCTTCCATTCAAAATCATTATTGGGACATTGCATTTCACGAATTTATCCCGTTTTTGAATTGGAACTAATCCTGTTGAGCATTTTTTCATCCTAAATCTCTGCAATACTTTACTTATATATCCCTTCTGAGATAACCTTAATAATCCTCGTGCCCTGTGATGGAATGTTTCTATTCCAATCATATGGAATGTCTCACCCATAACTTTTATTTCAAAGTTATTAGGGAGAAATTTCTTTACATCATGTAACAAGCCCTATAATTAGCAACCAAAATACCAAAATAATGAACTTTCTCCCCATGACCTTCATATAGATACCTCTATCAACAGTGTTCTCGACAAAACTATAAGAGGTAATAGTATCATTGAATTTAAGATACCACTGTTAGGAAGCTTGTTTCAAAGCATTTATTGACTTCTTTAATTTACACACCATATTTTCCTTTTTTGCAGTCATAAACCTTCCGATTGATCCATATAAACTTCTTTTTTTAAGTCACCATTCAAAAAAAATGATCTTTACATCCATTTGTTGAAGCTCTAAATCATAGTGAGCTACTAATGCTATAACAATTCTTAAAAAGTCCTTCTTTGAAACTAGAGAGAAGGTCTCTTTAAAGATAATGCTATCCTTTTGAGTATACCTTTTGGATACAAGTTTGGCTTTGTATCTTTCAATATTACTTTTTGAGTCCCTTTTGATCTTAAAGACCCATTTACAATTCACTTGCTTTGAGCCTTCAGGTAACTCGACTAGTTCCCAAACTTGATTACCATCCATAGATTTTAACTTTTCTTTTATAGCATTGAACCACTTTTCATAATAGTTACATTTTACAACTTCTTTAACTAAGACTAGATCCTCATCAGTGTTCAAGTTACAATTGTGCTCGAGTGAATAAACCATATAGTCATTTGATATACCTAGTATTTTCTCCCTTATAGACCTTCAAAATACTATTTCTTGTGGTATCACTTGATCATTTTTTACTTGCACATTATTTATCGATTCATTATTGGTGTTTCTTTTGCTTCTAAGTCTTTATGCAAAATTTCATCATAACTGTTGTTTCTTAAATATAACTCCATCGAACGTATCCACATCACAAAATTGTTTTTGCCATCAAACTTGAAAATGGATAATTGCATTAGCTGAACTTGTTGAACTTAAAGTCATCTTGATCTACTTGAACACTCTAATCTTACTCTGATACCAGATGTTGGCAATGAAAATTGCATAAAAAATGAATTTTGAAATTCAGTTACACACTCACAATTTTATTGACTAAGATATAAATTGTACAAAGATAAACTCATACACTACAAACTCTCACAACCCAAAAACCCGTTATGCGTTAGTTTTTTGAAGCGAAGAACCAAACTTTTATTGCTCTCTCACTATTTCCTTGGATGCATATATCTCTCATGGCCTATGACCACATTTATAGGCTTTTAAAGGTGAAATAGTTGACAATTTGTAACAAAAGAAAGACAAATTCAATTTGAATTGTTAAATTGACAAATTTACAACTCATGGTTAAGTAATATCAATTAAATTAAGTTTAATTTCTAACATTTTGTTTTCCCAACTATTAGCAATCTCCATTAACGGCATGAGCTTTGTTAAATGATGCAGGAAATGCATTTTTGGTTGGAATACATCCAGTATTCCAGTCCACATCATTCGCATAACATCCAATGACCATATCTAACGTTAAAAGAGGTATGAGTATGACCGTTTGAGGATAAGATTCTATCCTTATATTCTTGGTTTAAATGAGTGATTGTGATTTCTTTTAAGGATACTTGGACTGCTTCATATCTATGTCTACTTCTGCTCTGGTATTAGCGTGGAAGAAAATAAGCATATGAATAAATAATTATTCAGATTATATATATATACACACATAAAACTTGAAATTTTGATTACGAAAATTTAAATTTTATAATTTATTTACAGATAAATTAAGTTTACCAATCAATTAACTAATTTTATATAGAATATTTATTTAAAATGCTAATAACAATTTTATTAAAAACAAATGAGTAAACAAATACAAAAATTTGTAACATTTATTGCAGCATATATTTTACTTGTTAAAAACTAATATTATTATTTATAATTAAATATTATATATAAATGCACGTATTTATTATGTATTTTTAAAATCTTAAGATACTAAATATGTATTAAATTTAAAATAGTTTTTAATCTAAATTTTATTTTAACTATAAAAATAATTTATATTATATCAATAATAATTTTATTAGTAAATATCAAATAATTAAATAATACATTTAGTTAATAATAAAATCATATGATAAAAACCAAAAACAGAGAAACATAACTATTTTTTATAATTTTCATAAATAATCAAAATTAGAAGAAATTAAAAATAAAAATAAACATTGGAAACATATTTAAATTGAATTTAAAAAGAAAAAAACTCAATATAACAAAACCAAAAAGGGCTTTAAGTTATTGGCATTCTTAAAAAATCCTTTCAAATGTTATCTGCTCAATATTGCTCGTGATAATTATGTATTTAAATTAATGTTTTAAAAATTAAATCGAAACCAGTCAAAAAAAAGGTTAAATATTTAAAAATTCAACCAGTATTAAACTATTATAAAATCAAAATATAATAAATAAGAAGTAAAAATTATGAAAATAAATAAAATAATTTATTAAAATAAAATAATTTATTAAAATAAAAAATACACTAATAATACCTATTAAAATATAATAAATCTAATAATTTAAACTAAGTTTGAATCTAACATAAAATATAAAATGAAAATAAAAATAAAAATAAAAATAATATCTCTTTATTATCATTTATTTAAAATTACGTAAAAGTTGAAATATATTTTTAAAAAGTCAATAAAAAAAGTCTAATTTTATTTAACTTCTTTTTTAATGTCCTTTAAGCATGCTTCGTTATAGTTTAAATATTTTTTAACACATTCTTAAATTATCTTAAGCAAGATTTCTTTTATATATTAATTAATAATTCAATTTATTAATAAAATTTACGATAAAAATAATAATTAGTTTTTAATAATAATAATAATTTTTAAAAATTTTCAATTAAAGTATAAAGAGATAAATAGAGAACTTTGATAAACATAATTTATTAGTAAAATTAAATAAATTTAGTATTTTTAAGGATAAAAATAGTAATTTATTTTGAACAATAATAATTTAAAAAAGAATTTAATTAAAATATAAAGATAGAAATAAAAATAAAAATTTTAAAAATATATTCATTTATAAGATTGTGTGACAGAATTAAAAAGAAAAAACTTTCATTAAAAATTTCAAAGATTTTTTAAAAGTATCAGTTAACATTTCAACTTTTATAGTGAGACATGTCAATCTGTTGGTCCCGCCCATTCAAATAACCTACAAATTCTCAAATTTTGTTTCATAGACTCTGACTGCCGCACATATTAAAATGAGGGATCAGATGATTCAGATCCTCTTCCACTTTTGTTGTTATTATCTTTTTCCAACACAACTCGTACACACATTTCAAGATGACTATAATCCATTTTTTACTTGAGCAACCATCTTTTTATCAGAGGTTATAAATATAAACCGACCCAAAACAAATATCGGTTCGTATTTATTTTAATCGTAATTTTTAATTTTTAATTTTAATATTATTAAATTAATTTTATACTTTATGATAATTGTTTGTATTTATTTAATATATCTACATATTCTTAGCAAATATAAAATACTTATTATTTGTTAAAATATATATGATAATGGTATTGTTTTTTTTCTTTTTGGCATTACATAAATTGATTACGAGGATGTTCCATGAACTAATTTCAAGTTACAACATCTAAACCGAATTTATCTAAGGACTTGGTAATAAATCCGGTCAAGTGAGGGATATTAAACGTCCGCTCGAAATCCCTCCTGTAATTATCCTTCCAACCCGGTTTGCTAAATTCTATCGCCGTACTGTCGCTCCGACCCTGTGCAGAAACACAACAACCCTTCACATAGGAGCTAGGGAAAGCAAAATCATGGGATCGTCGGGGCCGTAGAGGAAAAAACAAGCTTTGAGGCTGAACAATTTTGTAGTAGAGAAGATTTGTGAAAACTTTCTGTGTATTCTCACTTATCATTCACTGTACATTGTCTCAATTATTTATACATAATCAACCTCAATACAATTACTACTAACTAATCTTGATAACTAACCAACTGAAAATAACCGCTAATAAAACTCATCATCCCCCCCTCAAGTTGGAGCTTGGAGAAAATCAAACAAGCCCAACTTGGCAACAAAAGAAGTAAAAACAGGAGAGGAAAGGGATTTGGTAAACATATCAGCTAACTGAGTGGAAGAAGAAGTATGAGACAAAGAAAGAAAACCACAGCGCAATTGGTCCCGAACAATATGACAATCAATGTCAAGGTGCTTAGTCCTCTCGTGAAACACAGGATTGGCAGCAATATGGATGGCAGCTTGATTGTCACACTTCAGAGAAATAGGAAGAGAAACAGGAATCTGAAAATCTCGTAAAACATATGAAATCCATAAGAGTTCACAGACAACAGAACTCATACTCCGATACTCAGCCTCAGCAGATGACTTAGACACCGTGGATTGCTTCTTCGATTTCCATGAAATCAAAGAAGAGCCCAGAAAAATACAAAACCCGGAGACAGAACGGCGAGAGTCAGGGCATGCCGCCCAATCAGCATCGCAAAATGCAGTAACCTGAAAAGATGAATCCACGGGATAAAACAATCCCAAAGAAGGACAACTTTTTAAATACCTTAAAACGTGCTGAGCTGCCTTCCAATGGATCTCCGTTGGCGCATGAACAAATTGGCTGAGCTGATGAACAGCGAACATAATATCAGGGCGAGTATACCCTAAGTACAACAACCTACCAACCATCTGGCGATAAGGCTGAGGATTAGCTAGAGGCAAACCATCAGTAGCAGTTAGAACCAAGCCTTTCGGAAGTGGAGTAGCAGCAGGCTTACTACCCATCAAACCCGCATCATCAAGCAAGTCCAATACATACTTTCGCTGGTTAATATACATGCCATGGGAAGACCTGGCAATTTCAAGACCCAAGAAATATTTCGCATGTTGCAGATCCTTAATAGTAAAAGCATTATCCAAAAACAATTTTACCCTCTGAATTTCGTCAACAGAATCACCAGTGAGTAACATATCATCGACGTAAACCAATAAAATCAAAAAACAAGAAGAAGTCTTCAAAGTAAAAAGGCAGTGATCATTCGGGGATTGTTGAAAACCATATGACTGGAGCCGCGAAGTAAGTTCAACATTCCACTGCCGAGAAGCCTGTTTCAGACCATATAACGACCGTTTCAATTTACAAACCACATTGGGACCAGCATGCGTATAACCTTCAGGCGGAAGCATAAAAACGTCTTCATCCAAATAGCCATGGAGGAAGGCGTTATTTATATCAAGCTGATGCAAGGGCCACTGTTTAGCCGCAACAAGAGCAAACAAAATTCTTACCGTCACTACCTTAGCCACCGGAGAGAAACTATCATGGTAGTCGATGCCTTCAATCTGATTGTAGCCCTTTGCCACCAATCGAGCTTTAAAGCGATCAATTTCCCCATTAGGTTTCAACTTCACCTTGTAAACCCATTTCGAACCGATAGCCCTTTTTCCTGCAGGTAACGGGACAAGCTCCCAGGTGCCGTTAGCTTCAAGTGCAGCAAGCTCAGACTTCATAGCCGTGACCCAATTAGGATCTTTGCTAGCATGGAAGTAGGAGGTAGGCTCACGAACAATAGAAACATTAGCAAGAAAATCAACATAAGAAGGACTAAAATCAGGGTGTACGGTAAACGGAAAAGTGGGAGGAGTATATGGAGAAGAAGAAGGCACACCAGTAGAGGGCAAATACAAAGGTCGGTGTTGGATGTGAGAGACGAAATCAGTCAGCCAAGAGGGTGGATGCCGAGCCCTACTACTGCGCCGACAAGGAAGCTCAGGAGCACAAATAGAAGACGGATCTAAAGAAACGGGCTCACTAACATCAGAATGGGCCGAAACCCTAGCATCAGGTAATCCCAAAGAGGACCCATCAGTGACAAATGGAGAAGAACCATGACCCATCGGAGGATCAACAGATTCATCAGGTAAAATTGGAAAAGAGCAAACATCCGGCATAAGAGAAGGTAAAATACCAGAATGGGAAAGAGAAGTACCAGGAACAGAATGTTTAAAAGGATAAACACCTTCATGAAAAACAACGTCCCGAGAAACAAAACATTGCTTCGTATGTAAATCATAAAGCCGATAACCCTTCTGACCCGGAGAATGTCCAAGAAAAATACTTCGGAAGGCTCTGGATTCGAATTTATCCTTGTGCGGTCTAGTATTCGTAGCAAAACAGAGACAACCAAAACAACGAAAACCAGTATAATCAGGCGACTTACCGGAAAGCACCTCATAAGGGGATACCCACCCAAGAATTTTACTTGGCAATCGATTAATAATGTAAACAGCATGAAGAATGCTCTGTCCCCAAAACTGATTCGAAAGGCCAGACTGGAACAACAAAGCTCGCGCCACCTGAAGAATGTGACGATGCTTCCGCTCAACAATACCATTCTGTTGAGGGGTATATACGCAAGTCTTGTGATGGACAATTCCTCGTTGTTGAAACAGAGCTTGAGAACTATGACTTAAAAATTCAGTGCCATTATCCGTGCGGATGACCTTCATAACCCCTGTATACTGTCTTTCAACGAAGGAAAAAAATTGTTCCAGAAGAGTGCTAGTCTGTGCCTTATGTTTCATCAAAAAAACCCAAGTACATCTGGTGCGATCATCAACAATCGTTAAAAAATAATGTGCCCCACATAAAGACATTTCCTTATACGGACCCCAAATATCAACATGCAACAACTCGAAGTTAGCATCTGCCCTGGTATGACTAACAGGAAAAGAACTTCGGACTTGTTTAGAAAGAGGACACACGTCACAAACAAAATTCTTATCATCAACAAAATCACTACAAATAGGTATATGCCTCATTACAATATCAGAGGGGTGACCCAATCTATTATGCCACAAAACATTATTATCAAGTCGATTGTGCACATTACAAACTTTTTCATCTGGAACACCAAGAGGAATATGCAAAGTACACGAACCAGTATCAACTGGTATATCATTCAGAAAAGAATTGTTGTCAAGAAAATAGAGATTTCTAAAGACTCTGCCCGTCGCCACTGTCTTCTCAGTCTTCTGGTCCTGTAATAAACAATGTTTAGTATAAAACAAAACATTGAAGGAGGAATTCTTAGCCAACTTGCTGACCGAAATGAGGTTATGGCTGAAAATGGGAACATATAAGACCGACGTCAAGAGCACTTGATCACTCAAAAATATGTCACCAGTATACATTACTTCACTGACTTCACCATTAGGTAAAAATAACTTCGTAATTTTCTCAACCGGCACCAACGAACGAAACATATCCTTACTGGTGCATATATGTGAAGTAGCGCCAGAATCCACAATCCAAGCATCAGAATTCTTAATGGACTTAATAGCAGGATTTAGAATGGACATACCTGCAAACTCGTTCTGTACTAGATGAAGGAACTGAGAATCACCAGAGTGCTTCCCTTTCAACAACTTCGTGAGCTCTTGTTGAATTAACGCAGAAAGAGAAGAAGGATTATTGGTGAAATCAAGCCCAGTCTCCACCCCTTGTTCAACAGCATCCACCATATGCACAAATTTTCCTTTGGATTGCCCTTTCTTCATGCTATCTCGCCTGCTCCGTAATTCGGTATACCAATCAGGATATCCGTGTAATTTGAAGCAAGTGTCTCTCTCGTGACCAGTCACGTTACAATAATCACAAAGCTTATCCTCCCTTCGTCTATTATCTCTCTTACGATAGTTAGTTTTGACCACAGTGTCTGTAGACATTGTTCCCTTCTTGTTATTGTAATCATCTTTTACCAACATGGCAACAGCGCTTGCATCTTCAGTCAACATGTTCACCTGCCTCTGTTTCTCAACCCGTAAGACAAGCGAATAGGCTTTACTAACGGAAGGAGTCGGATCTTGCGCCAAGATCTGACTACGAATATGGTCATAGGAAGGATTTAATCCCATCAAAAATTGAATCAATTTATTCGCACCATCCACCTCCATTAACTTCTTGTGAACCCCACAATGACAACCGTGACAGCTACATGCTGGTATAGGCATAAGCTGCCCTAACTCGTCCCAATGTTTAGTAAGCTTGTTATAATAAGCTGTAAGAGAGAAGTTACCTTGTTCTATTGAGTTAATCTCCCGTTGCACTTGAAAAATCTGTGGAAGATTACTTTCTCCATAGACTGCTTCGAGTTTATCCCATAGCACCTTAGAAGAACCGCAAGTAATATACGATTCAGCTATATCCTTGGAAATGGAATTTAGAATCCATTGTTTAACCATACAATCAACTTTCCTCCAACGTTTGTATCGCACGTCACAAGTAGGTGGGGAGATAGTTCCATCCACAAACCCTAGCTTATCCCTAGCTTCCAGGGAATTCCGAATAGAAATCCTCCAAGAATAGAAGTTTACGTCGGTTAATGGTGCAGTAACAAGCACCATACCAGGATGATCAGAGCTATACAGCTGAAAACAATCATCCAATGACTCATCAGCACCTGGAAAGCGTGTTCCCATTTCTTTCGTCAAGATTCGATCAATTGTATGCAAGATCGTTCACTGCTCTGATACCATGAACAATTTTGTAGTAGAGAAGATTTGTGAAAACTTTCTGTGTATTCTCACTTATCGTTCACTGTACATTGTCTCAATTATTTATACATAATCAACCTCAATACAATTACTTCTAACTAATCTTGATAACTAACCAACTGAAAATAACCGCTAATAAAACTCATCAGAGGCAACTGACAGAGAAAGTGGCAGCAAGCAAGAGAGTGTCCACGAAACGGTGGTGCATGCCTTCTTCCTTCCGATATCTTTACCGGTGAATGATGGTTGAAAAGACAGTGTGTTTGCCGTAGGCTAAGAAAACTAGGAACAAGAAGGAGTGGTTCCAACAAGCAACGCGTTGTCTTTTTTATTTTTTAATAAAAGGAAGATAAACGTTACAAATTACATGGTAGCTCGCGGGTCCTGACTCATCCTTTAAGAGGATAGGTATGCATCCCCTAGGTGGATGCTCAAAAATAGTGATCCCTAAGGAGAAATGTGCTGCATGAAGTGCAACCGGTCCGCACTCTGATTGCCTTCCCAGTAAATATGCCGAATTACTACGACCCAGTTACAGGAAAGCAATTCATGAATTTCTAACACTAAAGGGTTTAAGGACATAGCTCGCGCCGGTGGAGAAGAGAGTATATCGATCATTGTGTGCGAATCTACTTCTAAGACTATATGGCGGTACCCCAAGGACCAGGCCAACTTAAGATCTGAAAGCACCCCCCAAAATTCAACCGTTAACGGGGAACACCAACCAATGTACTGGATGAAACCTCCCAACCAAGCGCCTGAACTGTCGTGCAGCAGGCCACCTGTTGTGGCCGAAGTGCTAGAGCTATTGTTGGCCCCGACTATATTTAATTTCACCCAGTCATGGGGAGGTTTGCTCCAACCTACGAGTAGTTCCCGACGAGTGCAATTGCCCATCTGAGTTCTTTATTACCAAACTGCTGCCATGTGAATATGGTGTACATATTCTAAAACCTAATGCTTTGGCGAAATCAGCCAAGAGAAGTGATCCTAGAAGAGGGCCTTATTTTTCTAGGACCAGAGAAACTAGCACGCTGTGCCAAAGATAATAGTCCAGTCAAAGCCCCCTACCACTCAGTGTGTGTGAAGGTTCTTTAGGAGCCATTCTTTACTGTTTGTGGAAAAGAACTCTGCAGTGATAACCTGAGGGGGAAACCTATTCCATAGAGTGCGGGCTTTGGGGCAGTCCCACACAACATGAAGGGAGGATTTCTCGAGGTCACAATTGTAACAAATCGCATTCGAAGTGAAACTTCTGTGGACCCGCTGCTGATTATTGAGAAGCTTATCGTGCAATAGGAGTCAAAGAAATGCGCGGATTCGTTAAAGAACCTACCACTACCAGATAGTCCTCCAGTAGGCATTGGACATAGTTTCCTCGCCGTGTAAGATCATAGAGTAAGTTGACACCGTTGTGAAATGTCCTTCTCCGTGCGGCCCCAAATAAACTTATCTGGCCCTAGGAACGACTGCGGCGGAAGGATACCTATAATAGTCAAACAGATCGTCGAAGGGAGTAGGTGTTGAAAAGCGTCCCAATTCCAATTACCACCAGTGTCTGTAAAATGGTGCACTCGGTGATCAATAATTCCTGAAGGGATCGGGGCCACTGTATGAGGTAGAAGAGGACCTCAGTCATCGACCCATGGATCGAACCAGAATCTCGTTCTGGAGCCTTCCCCTATCATCCACTTCATTCCTTGCATAATGTGATGCCAAGTCGCTTTGATACTCCTCCAGATCATCGATCCACCTATAACATCAAAGAAAAGGGGAAGATTGTTAGCATCAAATTTATACTTATCGGATAACACTTTAACCCATAGAGCTTTTGGCTTAGAAACCATTGACTAGCCGAGTTTGGCAAGTAAAGCATCATTGGTTTCCCTGATTTTGCGAATTCCAAGACCCCCTCTCTTTGGGCAGGCACACTATGTCCCAATTAACCAAGCTAGTCCTCTTTTTATCAGGTGTCGTGCCCCACAGGAACTGACACATGATTTTCTCCATGTCATCACATAATTGACGCGGCAGGCAAACCGTCTGCATCGTGTAAATGGGGATCGCTGCAATGACAGACTGAGTCAGAGTGATTCTGCCTACGAGTGATAAAAGGTTAGCTAACCACCCCGAGAGACGGTGTTGAACCTTATCCAGAATATGCTGGTATGCTCTTTTATTAACCCACTCGTGTAAAAGGGGCACATCGAGGTAACAACCTAAATTATTTGTCAGTTTGAATCCCAAGACCTCGCTGAGGGAATGAGCTAGTGTGGTCAGAATATTCCTAGAGTAAAAGCATTGAGACTTGTCATGATTGACCCGTTGACCGGAAGCAGTGTAGAAGGTGTTTAACGTATCCCGTATTTCTTGTATCTGGTCTAGGGAGGCTTCCGCAAACAGAATGAGATTGTCGACAAATAATAAGTGAGATAGGGGAGGTCTGCCTCTGCTTAAACGAATCGGCTTCCATCTTCTGTTGGAGAAAGAATCGTTAATTAAGTGGCACAGTCTATCCATGCAAAGAACAAAAAGATAAGGCAATAGTGGGTCACCCTATCAAATAACCCTGGTGGGGTAGAAAGAGTCACTAAGCTCCCCATTTCAGTTCACTTGCATAGAAACCGAGGAGAGACACTTCATGATCAAATTAGTCAACGAGTTTGGAATACCAATCTTGAAAAGAGTATCTATGATAAAATCTCAGGAAAGTCTATCATAGGCTTTCTCTAAGTCCACCTTTATCACAATGATGCCTTTTTTGCCGGATTTTCTTTTTATAAAGTGGAGCATTTCTTGAACGATGATGATATTGTCAGTAATTTGATGCCTGGGAACAAAGTTGCATTGGGTCGGCGCAACTAGTACGTCTAAATGAGGTTTGAGGCGGGTCATAATGAGCTTGGTTATGGCTTTGTAAAGCACGAAACAAAGCGCTATAGGCCTAAATTGGGTTATCGACGTGGGCATGGGGATCTTAAGGATGAGCACCATAATGGTACGATTGAGTTCAGTGTTCCAAAGTCAGGGACGGACTGATAGTGGCCCATTGAGATTGATAAAAAAGGGCAGTAAATTCGTCTAATCCTGGTGCCTTGTTCGGAGCCATAGAGAAGAAAGCATTCTTGATTTCCTCTGGGCTGGGTGGATGTTGCAATTCTGTAATAGCCTAGGGTAGGAGTTGGGGGAACATGCCAGGAAGTTGGGAAGTCCTAGAGGCTTGACAGTCTTGCTTGTATAGATGTTCAAGAGAAGTCTAAGCTATTCGTAAAATGCTCGCCATGTCTAATCTCATGATTCCTTGCTCATCTTTGAGGCTGGTAGTCCGAGATTTCCACTGACGGTTCGTGGTAATGGTTTGATAATACTTCGTATTACAATCTCCCTGACTTATCCATTGATATCTTGAGCTTTAGTGCCAGAAAAGTTCTTCATGGTAGAGAAACTCTTCTAGCTCTGTTTTGAGATACTCCTCGAGATCTCGAAGGGAATGCGAGTCTTGAGTTTCCAGAGCTGTTTGGATGCCTTGCAGACGAGCCAGAAGCCTCTTCTTCCGATGAAAGATATTCTCGAAGGTGCTAGAATTCCATTCCTATAAGGAATGTGAGAGATTGGATAAAGTGCCATTGATATCATTGGTACACGACTGCCACTTCTGTTCTATAATTTGATCAAACTCGTCATGCGTCAACCAGGCTGTTTGAAATCGAAAAGGTTTCGTGAAAGGATGCAACTTGATATTGTTGTGAAGGTTCACCAGAAGCGATCGATGATCAGATTTGATGAAAGGGAGGTGCTGAACCGAAGTGTTCTTGAATGTGGAATACCAGGAGGTTGAACAGAGAACTCGATCTAGTTTGGCTAGTATTTGTCCTCTTTTCCATGTGAATTTGGGACCAGAATAACCGAGATCATGAAGATGACAATGATGAACACAATCATGGAAGTTATCGTTGACTACTGGTAGAAGTCTGGAGCCCCCTCTCTTATCGGTACTGTCAAGTTTGGCATGGAAATCACCTCTCACGATCCAAGGTTTAGAAGTTATTTGAACAATTTTTCAGAGATAATCCCACAGAAAGTGTTGAAGGGAATGATTCGGGCTAGCGTAAATAGTTGTAAAGTCAAAATTATACAGTCCCCATTCAATATTAGTATGAACGAATTATCGGTGAGCTAAAAGAATCCGGACCGTGATATTAACTTTCTATAATAACCAAATACCTCTGGAGAGCCCTGAAGCTTCTACTCTGAATGGTTGCTCAAAGCCTAAGCTTTGAATATCCCTCCTTGCTCGATCACCACTTATTCTCGGTTCAATGAGCACTGTGAGAATTGGATTATGAATCCTAAGATAATTTTTTAGGATCGGCTTGAAAGATTTCCCTCCAGCCCCTTGGCAGTTCCAAATGAATACAGACATGAATGATAACTGAAATTGAAGTAAACACTATGATTCTTGAGTGTTTATTGAGGGGATGTCCATTGCCCTCAAGGGGTCACGTGTGTAGTTCATCTGATTAACTGTTGTTTGAGAGTCTAGAATGATAAGGGTCTCGCTTTCGGGACTCATATCCGCATCTAATTCTAATGGACGACCATGAGGCAGTAAATCAGGAGAAGAGGACGATGGCATGGATATGGTCCTACCTACGTCCTGATTTAGTTTTCCAGCTGCTTGGCAGCTCATTTCCTCTTGCATGGCGTCATTTAAGGTGGGATCGTTAATAATAACCGCTGCATGTGAGGGGATAGATATTGCTATGTGATTAGCTAATGAAGACTGAGGTGGATTCAACGTCGTCGTTGTGATAGTTGTGGGAATGTCTTCTGCGGCCTTAGACGATGACGTCGCATCATTAAGTACTTGCTGACTTGGGCTGGACGACGACGTCGCTAAAGTTTGGTCAAAAGCATGGATTGTCGCTTGGGCTCGATTGGTGCTTGGATGGTCGTGGGCTTCAGAGGCATTTTAGCCTTGGACATTGACGATCCGGGTCCACGAGCGGCCTTTCCTGTAGCTCCTTTATAAGTGGATCACATATGGGTCTTTACCACAATTCGTCGGTGAGAGATTGGATGAAGGGACGTTGAAACGCCGTGTACGTTGTCCCCTGCCGAAGGCAAGTGATCGTTGTCCTGGTCATGCGACATCATCTCTGTCAAAACGTTGAACCTCGAGCCCCTCAACACCTCGTGTGGAGCTAGGATCTGTCTGTCACTTCCAAGAGCCGTTGCTGGGTTAGGCTAACGACAAGGTCGGTGTTGCACCTGGACCCACGATTTGTAAACCTCCATCTGATGGCCGGCCTCCGATTGGGCGGGTAGTGAGGAAGGCAACTCCTGCGTGTGGGTGGGAGGGTCCCTCGAAGCACTCTGTTCATGACAGGTTGTGGGACAGTTGGTGGTTCCATAGCCAACCAGACCGCATGTGAGACAGATTGGAGGTAAGCCTTCATACGCTACCTTTATTATTTCTCCGTCTAGTTCTACGTGGTCTAAGGGGGGAGCTAATGTCAATATCGACGACGACCCTAGCGAATTTCCCCCGTTATGAGTTTTGGGTATTTTCATCAATTTTTACTGTTTGTCCGATTAAGTTCCCTATTGCTGTGAGAATGGCAGGATGGTACCGAGCTACGAAGAGCTCGGGAAACCGGACCCAGACGATGACATGGGATACTTTATCAGTCAAGTTGGGGTCTAGGGCTGTATTGATAGAACATGGCCGGCGATAATCCAGGGACCTTGGGTAAGCAACTTTATGTAATCGTCGACCTCAACGAAGTTAATTAGGTAAAACTCATTATCTAGATCCACTATTTTCATGGAGCCTTGGGGATTCCACATGGATCGGATGTGGTTGTGAAGTAAATTGAATCCTAGTTTTCTGCCTAAGAGTTTTACCACGACTGCCTTCTCCCATTTCTTGTCAAGGTTCCCTCTGAGATTACTAGATAATTCTAAGTCCATCCCAAATTTGCCTTGTACATGCTTAATGTCCCCTTCTTCAATTGCTATTATTTCTTCTTCTGGCCAATCTAATTCGGTGTTAGGTGTTGTATGCCCAGTGACCATCGCGCTATAACTAACATGGAGAGTTGGTGGGTTAGGCGATGAGGGAGGTGAGTCTTCCTCCCGTTCTCGAATCCTCACTTTTTTTGCGGCATGACCATCATAAGCATTAGAGGTGAGAGGATCGTTTGGATTTGAGGGATTGATTTGTTGTTTAGCTGTGAAAACCATCGCTGGTTCTGTGCTTCCTGACAGAATGTTATGTATGATAGACGCCGCACAAGACAGAGGAGTGATCAACTCGCCCGACAATGAAATGTCCTCCAAGTGTTTGATGAAAAAACTGAAAGAGTTTCAGTGTAGAAACCAACTGTAGCAACTGTAAGCTTTTGTCAGACTAGTTTATCGCGAGTTTAAGCAGAGGTAGACCTCCCCTATCTCACTTATTTTTTGCCGACGATCTCATTCTGTTTGCGGAAGCCTCCCTAGACCAGATACAAGAAATACGGGATACGTTAAACACCTTATGCACTACTTTCAATCAACGGGTCAGTCATGACAAGTCTCAATGCTTTTACTCTAGGAATATTCTGATTACACTGGCTCATTCCCTCAGCGAGGCCCTGGGATTCAAATCGACAAATAATTTAGGTCGTTCCCTCAACATGCCCCTTTTATACGAGCGGGTTAAAAATTGCTAAAAATGTTATACTTTTATTTGATTTTATACATTTAAATGTACTTGATTTTATACGTGCCCCTTTTATTTGATTTTATACATTTAAATGTATTTTTGTGATTTAAATTACTAAAAATGTTATACTAATACAAATTTTAAAAAATATTTTTATTAACTATCTTTCTAGTTATTTTAATATCAATTATATATATTACTCGATTTTATTTCAATAATAATCTATATTAAATAATTTACTAAGATATTCATGAAAATTCAAACATTCTATTTAGACACGGTAAAAACAATGTTTTAAAAATTAAGACAAAAAATATTAAATTCAATTTATCATATAATAATAGTAGATATTAATGTATTTTTATTTTAATAAAATATTTATTTTTATTTGTTCTTATAATTTTTATTTATTATATACTGATTTATATTGATTTAATACCGGTTAGGCAATCTCCTGATTTCTGAAACACTTCAGCGAAATGTGCAAGGAGTTATTCAATTTCCTCTCGGGTTTTTGTTTGGTCCGCCAACGATAATTGCTGTACAAGGTATACTCCATTGAAGTCGAGCTTTCCAGTGAAACAACATTGCGCGTTCCTTGAAATTGCACCGTATCACATCCATGACGAGTGCATTCGTCGTATTCTTACACATTCAATGGCAATTTAATCTCAGACCTCCTCCCTCCGTGATTAATTCCTAACGTCAGTATTTCGCTGTCACTGAGATGTGGGGTCGTTTCTTCTGAAAACTGTCTCCAAAATGGAGGAAAAGTCAATTCCAATCTATGCCCAATTTATTGTCCATGCTTTTCTTTTCAACTCTTTTCTTTCTTTTTTTCTTTTTTTCCTTTTATTTATTTCTTCATTTATCCATTTTTTAATATTTTATTATTTAAACAATGTTTCAATATTTTATGATAATTTTAAGATTTAATCTTGTATTTATAAATATTTTTATTATATTTTTATAACTTTATAATTATTCCAATATTGTACCCTTTACATGGGGTGATGCTGATAGGTCCCAGTCAAAACGACAAGTTTAGAAAGTAATATTCTGCTTTTACCGAGAATAATCCAATAGGTTGTTGAAATATTGCTTGCCTTTCATTGATGACTAAAATAAACTTAAATACATACGAAAATAACCACTTTTTCTTACTTCTAAGGACACGACTCTAAGAAGTGAAACTGACACTATGCAACACAGAGAATTAATCCAACTAAATAACAGCTAGTCCTATTTCTAAGCAAACACTCAATGACCACGTCCAACTTATTCTAATTTAGTCAAAATACTTGGAATTCTTCTTTAGGTATCCTCTATGACCTCCGTAACTTATCAGATGCCATCCGATCCTTTAAATCGTCTGGGATACAGTCTATTGACAAAAGTCCCATTAATTGTTGCAAATTCATCATACTATGGTGGAAGCCCCATTAATCCAACGAGGCCTCAGAAAATTCAAAGAACCGGAGAAAGCTGGCGCTGCAGAGAAAAGTCAACCAAACACATAGTATAATCCCTCCTCAGCCCTAACTCTCCACACTTCGATTTCGTTCTTCATAAATATAAGTAGTTAAGACACTCCAAACACAACTTCACGTCTCGTTCTTTTCTCCATCTTCTTCTTCTTCTTCCCTTTTTCTCTCTGCAACTTCCGAGCAGTCTCTTGGTACCAAACATGGTTTCTCAAACGGATCAGCCCAACGGTCACCAAATTGTTAGTATCTTTCTTTCTCTCATGTATCTGTTTATAACTTTATATACGTTTTTTCGCTTTGTATTGAATTGCTTCTTTGCATGTTCCAGTTGTATCTGTCTTCGTCTCTTGTCTGTATTTTGGCTAAGAAATAGATAAAAGCGAAAACTGAACAACTTTTACCAAGAAACACCTTGTAATTTAGCATGTAACTATTAGTCATTAAGTTAATTAAAATTAAAGACTAATTTAAAAATATGATTCACTATAAAATAATTTATTAATAACAAAATATTATTATAGGATTATAGTATAAGATTATCTTTATCTCGATTTCGAACTCACTAATATATAGTCCAATTTACTTCTTAATCGGACCTTTAAACTTAGACATTATAAAAATTCTATCGGATTAATTTACGAAAAATTTAAACTCAAATATACTTAATAATCTAACATTATTCTCTTTTCCACTTTATTTTTAATTATAAAATAATATCCTTACTAACCTAACTATCATAATTACTAAAATATCCTTAACTAATTAAAAGTTCTATGTTACCCTCATTTATTTAATTAATACCAAAAATATCCATCTTCGAACTAAATTCTAAATGTGCCCTTAACTATTTGCATGTCCTATTTTACCCCTTAATGCAACTTAAATTTTCCAAAATTGTACTCTAGCCTCTTCTTTTATCCCCTCTTCTTTCCTCATTTTCCATCCACTTTTTCTCCATTTTCTTATCTCTTTCCATAACTTCAATTTGTCTTAAGCAAGTAAAACAAGCAATCTAACTATAAACTAGTATAGGATCATCAAAATTCACCAAAAAAGACATAAAATAGTTGCTGGAATTTTGCCTATGTGTTAAGAGATTTTGGGGTTGTTAACCTCCACAATTTCCTCCCTATTTGTTGCAAAACAAAGACAATAAAGAAACTTACGAGAGAAGTATCACATGCAAGAGAAAGAATGGTGCATTTAGATACACTCAATAGCTGGAAAATGGAGAGAAAGACAAAGAAGAAGAGCTAACTTGGTTGGAATTCTCGTCATTTTCCAGCTGCTAGCCTTTTATACATGTTTAATAGTTTATGCGCTCGGCTGTTTTTATTTTGTGGGCTTTACAAAAACTAACAGCTACTTGTTGTACGATGAAGCAGCCGATTGATAGTGGCGCATTGGCAAGGCACAAGGAAATTGACGAGTGGCTACCTATTACTTCTTCTAGGAAAGCAAAATGGTGGCATTCAGCTTTCCACAATGTCACTGTCGTGGTTGGCGCTGGCGTCCTCAGTCTCCCACATGCCACGACAGATCTTGGATGGTACGTTGCCTGTCATATAATGGATGTGCTTAAGGTAATATAATGCTTAAGGTAATATAAAACCTTTCTCAATGTGAAAAGATTTTTGCTTCAGGGGTCCTCGAATGGTTGTGCTAATTTTATCATGGATCATCACACTGTACACTCTATGGCAAATGGTTGAGATGCATGAAATGGTGCTTAGGAAGCGATTTGATAGGTATCATGAACTGGGTCAACATGCATTTGTTGAAAAGCTCGAGCTTTTCACCAATGAGCTTTTCACCAAATGCATGTTGACCCAGTTTATGATACCTCAGGCTTTACATCGTAGTGCCTCAACAACTTATTGTTAAAGTTAGTGTCTGTATTGTTTATATGGTCAATGGAGGGAAGTCACTGAAGAAGGTCCATGACCTAGTGTACAACGACTACAAAAAAGACATAAAGTTAATATTTTTCATAATGATCTTTGCATCTGCTTATGTCTTCCTCTCCCACCTCCCCAACTTCGACTCCATCACCAATGTCTCTCTAACAGCTACAATCATGTCTCTGAAGTTAACTACAGAATACACACTATTCCAAGCTTAAGCAAAAAATTGTGATTTTTGAGTCAAAATTGACTTCCAAATGTATGCATTTATTGTGATGTAGTTATTCAACCATTGCCTGGTCAGACCACAGGGGTGTTCAACCAGATGTGCAATATAGGTACAGAGCTAAGACAACTGCAAGAACTATCTTCAACTTTTTTAGTGCCTTGAGAGATGTGACTTTCGCGTATGCTGGTCATAATATGATTTTGGAGATTCAAGCAACAATGCCATCTACACCTGAGAAGCTATCAAAAGGACCTATGTGGAAAGGAATAGTTGTAGCCTACATAGTTGTGGCCTTGTGCTATTTTCCTGTTGCTCTAATTGACCACAAGACGTACATCAATTCAGCCCAAGATAACATCCTTGTCTTGCTCGAAAAGCATGTCTGGCTTATTGCAATGGCTAACATCTTCGTTGTGATCCATGTTATTGGAGGCTACCAAGTATAATATGATGGTTGCTCTTTTCCTCTTTAGATTCCCCAACTAAGCTTCGATTTTTTCTATGCTGCAGATGTATGCAATGCCCATGTTTGACATGATAGAAACTGTATTAGTGAAGAAGTTGCACTTCAAGCCCACTGGTTGCTCCGTTTCTTTGTCCGTAATATTTATGTTGGTAAGTAAACTGCAGAGATCAACCTGTCCTTTCAGCCATTAACGACTGGAACTTATGTTTCTGTCCTCTAATTGCAGCATCGATAATGTTCGTTGGCATTACCTTCCCCTTCTTCGGTGGCCTTTTTGGATTTTTTGGTGGATTCTTTTTCGCCCTATCGTCATATTTCGCAAGTAACACTATTTTATGTTAACCATGCGAGAATTGTTATGTAAAGAAGAAGATGTTGAACTTGTCTTATGCCTGAATCGGGGATGTTTTGTTCTTGAGCTTCCTTGCGTGATGTGGCTTGCCATCTACAAATCAAGAAAAATCAGCTTATCTTGGTGGACTAACCGGGTATGTTGTTCTAACTTTTAAACACCATTGCCTTTTTCTTTTCTCTTTTATGCTTGCTTTCCATTTGATTTATGTGAAACCTTACCTGTGTGATTTTAACCAATTGCAGATTTGCAAAGTTTTTGGCGTTCTCTTGATGGTGATTTCACCAATAGGAGGTCTCAGGCAAATCATAATTCAAGCCAAGACCTACAATTTTTATTCATATATAGACACCATTCCCATATATCATAATGTAACCTAAAAAAAAAGAGAGAATCCTTAATCCTCATCTGCGGATACTATACTGAGACAGATGATGATATTAATTATGGAGCAAGGCAACAATTTAAAAGCATTGGAAACCGGAAAGATGTTCTTGGATTCTTGCGATGTAATGTAGCCTGTCATTACAATTAGGAAAATTTCTCCAAGAACTGTCAGAAGTTTCCTCCTGGGCCTTGCTGTGTTGCTTGCTGTTTTTTTTTTCCTTCCCATGTTTGCTTTGGCTGATCAAATGGGACCTCAATTTTCTATTTATAATATTGCAAACAACAAGAA
>JANVCQ010195377.1:0-23319 GCA_025531925.1 Erythroxylum plowmanianum
GCCCAAAAAGATTGAGTGGGAGAGGATGCTCATGTGAGAGTCCACGGTCTCCAAATGATGACCCATTTGCATGTGGTAAAGTGTTACTCCCCACCGGAGGGCATAAATCCTAGATCTTTTATGGTTTGGGTCTCCTTAAGGATAAGTCCACTCATTGGTAGCAAATGTGACATCCCACTGAGGCATGGTTTGCAAGTACCTTTAGTGAATGAATCAATTGGTTAAATACTCAATATATTTTATCAATAACTTGCCCACTGTAGCTCTGTTGGTAAAAGTATAGACCAAATTATGACACTTCTAAAAAAGTTAGGCATGAAGATGCTTAGTAATTTTTTTAGTGGGAGGGTGTCAGTTTTTCTTTTAATAGATAAGATGACCCACCATCACTTAGTCTGTTATAGATAAGAAAAATAATAATCTTATAAAGTTTTAAATTTTTTAAGTTTTGTTAAATCCATCATCATGCACACATGCCTCATGATTTTATACAAAGTTCCGATATTATTGACTAGTATGCTTATATTTTAATAATTTATATTTTTAGACATAATCAACTACAAAATGAATCCCCTCACTTTGCTCTTGGCAAATAAAAAATTGGAAAATGGAGAGAATTTTAGTGAATGAAGACATAACCTTGACATTGTTATTCAATATGAACGAATTTCATAGGTATTAACTGAAAATAAGCCTATACCTCCAGGTGGAGATTCAACTCCTGAGCAAGTCCAACAACATGAGTGTTGGCAGAATGCTGATAAGACTACTAAGTGTTATATTCTAGCTTGTGTCAGTGGCATATTGCAAAAGCAAATTGCTTGTATAAAAACTGCTAGTGCAATGGTTCATCACCTACATGAGATGTTTGGTGTAAGGAGCAGGTCTGCAAGAGTGAAAGCTATCCAAACCTTTCATAATCTCAAACAAAAACCTTGTGAACCAGTGCGGGATTACATGCTTAAGGTAATCTCTGCAGTTACTAAAGCTGAGATACTTAGGGTGGATATGGATGCGAACATGCAGATGATTTTGATCATCAATTTCTTAAACTCTTCTTTTCAGCAATTTAAGTTAGACTATGATCTCAACAGCAAGGATTACACCTTGAATGAGTTGATGAATATCATCTAGAGTGTGGAGGGGATATTGAATATCAAGGCTAATGGACCAAAAGCTAATGTAACAACTTCTTCTAAGCCCAAGGGTAAGGGCAAGCAAAAAAAGAAGGGTCTAATGAATAAGAAGGCCCAAACAGGGGTCAAGGCCAAAACCATAAAAAAAAGGAGGCCAAAGAAAACATCAAGGGAAAGTGTTTCCACTGTGATGAGATGGGCCACTGGAAAAGACAATGTCCAATCTACCTTAAGTCCCTCAAAAGCAAACAAGATATGGGTTTCCTAAGTTTATTAGGAATTAGAAATGTGGCGGATTTATCTGATTCTTAGATATTAGATTCAAGAGTCACTAACCATGTTTGCAATTCTTTACAAGGGTTTCAACAAAGGAAAAGAATACATAAAGGTCAGCTTCAAGTTAAGATAGCAAATGGATCCTATGTTTTAGTAGAATTAGTAGGAGTAGTTATCTTGGACTTTCCTAGTGGTCATAGGCTATATTTGGAGGATGTTTATTACATGCCAATGATTGTAAGGAACATGATTTCTATTTTTTGTCTAATAAAATTTGGTTATTCCTTATATTTTGAAAATGTTGTTTCAATATATAAGAATAATAATTTTATTTGTGATGCAATAATTAAACAAGGATTGTTCTTTATGGAACCTATGACAGACTCACTAAACACCTCAAAATTGAAAAAATTAAGACAATCCAATGTCTCTAACATTAATTCAAAATATTTGTTGCACTTAAGAATGGGTCATATCAATCAGAAAAGACTTGATAGGTTAGTGAAGGATGGGATCCTTATGGGATTGGATAATGATCCATTACCCACCTGTGAATCTTGTATTGAAGGAAAAATGACCAAGGCCTCATTTCCTTCTAAAGGAAACAGATCTGAATCCACGTTGTACTTGGTACATACTGATGTGTGTGGGCCCATAAATGTACAAGCTAGAGGAGGTTATGAATATTTCATAACCTTTATAGATGATTACTCAAGACATGGATATTTGTATTTGATGCATAAAAAGAGTGAATCCTTTGAAAAGTTTAAAGAATTCAAAGCTGAAGTTGAGAAGCAACTAGACAAGCCATTAAAACAATTTTGATCAAATCGAGGTGGTGAGTACTTATCTAGAGAGTTCCAACAATTTATAATTGACAATGGAATTGTTTCCAACTTGTCAGCTCCTCTAACACCTTAACAGAATGATGTAGCTAAGAGGAGAAATAGAACTCTATTGAAAATGGTAAGATCAATAATGCCCTACGCTAATCTTCCAGAATCATTTTAAGGATATGCCATATAAATGGTAACATATCTTCTCAACTTTTCTCCATCCAAATCGGTGCCTAAAACACTTAGGGAGTTGTGGACTAGTTGAGTGCCTTCATTGTGACACTTGAAAACTTGGGGCTGCCTAGCCCATGTTCTAAGGCCTGAATCCATAGAGATGGAACCAAGGTCAAAAGTATGTTTGTTTGTAAGATATCCTATAGGAACTCGAGGGTACTATTTTTACAGTCTTTAAGACAGAAAGTTATTTTTGTCGACAAATGCAACCTTCCTAGAGGAAGAGTTTATGAGAAATCGCAAAGGAAGAAGTGAAGTAGTATTAAAGGAGTTAGTTGTTTCATCCAAATCAAGAGTTGATTTGGATATGACAGAACAAGATGTCAAAATGGATTCACGAGTCAAATCAGAAGAGCAACCTGAACATCAAAGAGTTCCTAGACGTAGTGGGAGGGCTGTGAGATGGTCGAATAGGTATCTAGGTCTAGGAGAAGGCAAGATTGCCATCTTAGACTAAGAAGAAACAGATCCCATTACATAGACACAGGCTATTAATGATGTTGATGCAGAAAAATGGTTAAAGGCGATGGAATCAGAAATAGATTCCATGTACACTAGCGAAGTTTGGATCCTTGTAGATCTACCACTAGGTATAAAAGCCATAGGGTGTAATGGATCTACAAAAGGAAAAGATGATCAGATGGAAAGGTAGAGACCTTTAAAGCAAGATTGGTAGCTAAGGGCTATACTAAAAAAAAGGGTATAGACTATGAGGAGACTTTTTCTCCAATTGCCATGCTTAAGTCCATCAGGTTTCTTTTGGTCATAACAGCCTATTTTCATTATGAAATATGGAAAATGGATGTAAAGACCACATTTCTTAATGGGGATCTTGAGGAGACCATTTATATGGCCTAACTAGAAGTTTTTATTGAGCCAGGTAACAAACATAAGGTATGCAAGTTGCAAAGGTCCATTTATGGACTTAAGCAACCATCTAAGTCTTGGAATATTAGGTTTGATAAGTCTATCAGGACTTATATTCATACAAAACCTAAATGAACCTTGTGTTTATAAAAGAATACAAGAAGGCAAGGTTACTTTCCTAATCCTGTATATTAATGATATTTTGCTCATTGGGAATGATGTTGGAATGTTATCTACAGTTAAGGGATGGCTGAATGAACAGTTTTTAATGAAGGATTTGGAAGAGGCTAACTATATTCTAGGGATCAAACTTATAAGGGATCGTAAGAATAAACAGATAGCCTTATCTCAATTAACCTACATTGAGAATATGCTCAATAAGTTCGCCATACAAGATTCCAAGAGGGATTTCACACCTACTAAACATGGAATAAAACTTTCAAAAGAACAAGCACCTAAAATCAAGAGGAGGTTGAATGCATGCGTAACATTCCATATGCTTCGTCAGTTGGAAGTTTAATGTATGCAATGCTTTACACTATATTAGATATCTATTATGCAGTGGGACTGATAAGCATATTTCAGTCCAATCTAGGAATGGGGCATTGGACTGTAGTTAAGTGTATACTTAAGTATCTTTGTAGGATGAAGAACTTAATGCTTGTTTACTCAAGAACTAACCTTATTCATACACGATAAATAGATTTTGATTTCCAATCAGATGTTGATTAAGCGTAATCAACATCTAGTTTTATATTGAGTTTAGAAGGTAGAGTTATAGTCTGAAGGAGTGTCAAGCAATCATATATTGCTAATTCGACTATAGAGGCTGAGTATGTTACTGCTTATAAAGCAGCAAAGGAAGCAGTCTAGCTCTGTAAGTTTTTAAATGATTTCAAGGTATTCCTAGAGGTAGAAAAAGTCATTACACTTTATTGTGATAATAGTGGGATAATGGCTAATTCTAAAGAACCTTGGAACTACAAAGCTATCAAACACATTGAACAAAAGTATCATCTCACAAGGGAGATAATACAATGTGGAGAGGTGAATGTGGTAAAGATTCCCACAGAGCAAAACTTTACTGATCCATTTACAAAGACACTGTCCCAAAAGAGTTTTGAGGAATATGAATGAGGAATGAGGAATATGTCAAACTTACTTTAAGGTTTGACATTTCAATGTATGACCCTTGTAAAAAAATTGCTTCACCAATTCTAACAAGTACTGATGATAAGGACATTGACTAAGTATAGCCTTATATCCCTCCCAACCTTTATGAAACTCTTCCCTTTCCTTCTATGCAAAGCTTTGTAACTATATCTTTAATATTTTTGTATGGTAGAAAAAAACTCAACATAAATGCATCGTAAACCTAGTCTAACTACTAAAAAGTATCCAACTCTATTGAGATAAGCCATATCATTATTCAATCTCTCATACAACACATGTAGCACCCCACACCCGCAAGACCTGAACCTGACATCGATGGGTGATATCCGGGTCCGTGCCCTGCGAGGGTAGCATGCTAGATCACTTAGTCAGTTAAATTTGTTTTTGAATACAATCAAATACGCAGAAATCAAAAATCAATTTGAGCTCGTTTTATTTCATTTATAAACATTTTCAGTTACACAACTCATCAGAGATATACTAATCACTTGGAGCCCATTAAAAATACAAAAAACTTAGGCATAATGTCTTTACATTACAACGTAAACACATTTATATAACCATTTCTGAATATACAAATTTATACAAAAATAGGAAAATACAAATGCAGACACCAACTAATCCCGACCTCTATCTCTTATTTCCATGACGTAGTAAGTATACTCCTGTTTACTGAATAGGTTATTCTTCTGAGTCCTGAAAATTATTTGAAAATTTTGGGTGAGTTTTCTGAACTCAATGAGTGACCATCATCGATGGCTCACCCAATCACGTAACACATAATTCACATCATTCATAATCACTCAAATCACAACATAAATAAAACAAACAATAAGGTAAGACCATCTAGGTCTACTCACAGTATGCTCCAGTTTAGTATTCGGTTCCAAACTCTAGAAACGTCTGAATGTGGACGTTCTAACCTGCACAGTTCATTTATGCAATACACATTTCACACATGTTACAACTTTGCACAATTATAATTGTTCAATAATGCACATACATGAAAAGGATTATGTACAATGCATGTTCATGACAATCTCGAGGTATCTTTCCTTTAATTTCATCACAAAATCATTCCCATATCAAAACTCATCTAATTATAATTTATACTTAGGTTTATACCTCAATAAAACCATTAAATCACAATTCATAATTCATTGAATCACTTTCAGATTTTTTTCCAAGACATCCCTTTAGGGTCTACTGTTCACGTTTATTCAAAAGGTGAAAATGAGGTAATTTGGTCAAACTCTCTTCTAGAAAAGTGTTCCTCTATATCTTATTTTTCCATTGACACCAAAATCACTCAATTTTGTTCAGTAATTTGGAAGATATGCCTCAAATATTATCGGATTATCCATATTCAAAAATAGTGTACTATGCATAACTTCCATCCAGAAATTCAACATCTAAGAGGCAGAAACAAAATTCAACTTTTGGAGAAAAATTTTATTTCTATATCTCTAGTTTACTCCAAATTAAAAATCATCTCATTTGGAATCCTATATATCAAGATATCATCAAAATACTGAAGTATGTTCAGTGGAATAACACCAGTTCATTTTACTGAAGAGCACACTCACTATACCCGTCCCACTTTTTTCACTCAATCTTTCTCAATTCGATTCAAAGGGCTATGATTTTTGGTGGAGATGTAAGCAATGTATTATGAGTCGAATGGTTCAAGAATCAATTCATTTGGGTGTCTAGAGAAGAAGTTAAGGGCAAAAGAATCAAACAGGGTTTTGTCCCCAATAATATTGAACCTGTCTCAGGAACAATTGCATAACTCTCATTACAGATTCTGGATTAAGGCACTCTTTATATGGTTCAAAAGAGGACTTCAAGATCTACAACTTTCATGAAGATGTTGAAAACAAATTCTATCTTTTGAAGGGTCAAAAATGGAGCAGAAGATAGGTATAGAAGAAGCAGAAGACAGAAGATAACAAAAGACAAACGACAAGCCATCACAGACGACACGTCATCACAGAAGACACGTCATTACAGACGACATGTCATCACAGAAGACACGTCATCACAGACGACACGTCATCACAAAAGACACATCATCATAGATGACACATAAGCAAAACACAAACAACATGTAAGTAAAAAATAGACGACACGTAAGCAAAACACAGACCACACGTCATCACAGAAGAAGCAAAACATAGAAGAAGTGAAAAGACAGAAGATACATCTTCTCTTATAAGGACCATAACTTTCAGCCTAGAAGTACAAAAATTCCATACTATATATCGTTGGAAATCTAAAAGAAAGATCTACAACTTTTTAGAAGAAATCTTTCTCTAATTTAGCTTAAAACAAATCCAGAATCGTCCTTGAATTCAAATCACAAACTTTTACGTTCATCCACCAATATACTGCACCTAGTTCTCAACTTCATGACAAATTTTGAGATTCTTAAATATAGAATTTAAATTCAATTTCTTCATAAGAAATGTATCCATATGTCTCCAATTTAATCCAAATTAAGAATCATCTCGTTTGGATATCTAGAAAAAAAAGTTGTGGCTAAAATACTGAAGCATACTCCGAGAATATTTACCAAATCAACCACCCATTTTGTTTCACAATCATTCCTTAACACAACTCATACCAAGGTCACCTTTTCTACTTCGTTTCAAAACAATATCATCCACAAGAAAATATAGTCCATGATACATGCGATGAAAAAAATTTCATCAGTTTATTTCAAAATTTTAACTCTAACAAATTTATCCACTACTTACTCTTTGAAAACTCCTAAAAGCTCTAACTATCTTCAAGCCCTACTCCATGCAAAACTCACGTTCCACTGTGAACACTAACCAACCTCTGGTTTTTTTTCGTAAGGAAGAAGAAACACTTAACAATAGGATAGGGAAAGGAAAAGAAAATAAATCTTTCAAAGGAATTTTGATGGAAAAACTCAGTGTGATGTAAGAAAATTCAAAGGAGGTGATAACAAGGAAAGAAACTTAAGAAATACCAAACCCCTTTTTGAACTCTTAGATATCAAACTTATTTTTAACAAAAGTACAAAAAGTAACTTAACACTTGCCACTTTCCTATGGTCTAATCTCTTACTTAGTTTCTTTTGAAACTAACTCCATTTAACTGTCCTCTTTATAACACAACTATCATCTTTACAATCCAAATTTCTCCAATATTCTTTTGATTCCTTTTTCCTATTTTATTTTTTTCTATTATCCATAAAATTTCCAAAATTTTCAAAATTATCCCTAAATTAACCAAAATTTAAAAATAATATAATTCTACTAACCCGTAAAATTTCCAATGTAAAAACATTCATAATTCTCAAAAATTCACAAATCAATCCAATTATACCCGGAATTATTCATGAATGCATGTACAATTATTTTCATGTGCAACAATTTCACTATTTATGTGTATGTGTATAACATATTATGCATGAGCGTGAAGTGTGTTTCCTAATTTCTCGACAGTTTCTCTCATTTACTATTTTTGCCTTAACATGGGTAACAGGATGTTACAACTCTCCCCTCCTTAAAAGAAATTTCGTCCTCGAAATTAATATCTGATTAATCAATAAGGCAGGGGCATTATTGCCTCATATGCTCCTCTGTTTCTCATATAACTTCACCAGTCAAATACTTTCTTCCAAATAACCACAGTTGGAAGATTCAATAGGTCTCTTAATCCCTTGCTTAGATATCACACTTTCTTAATTCTTTTCTTGATAAGTTTTAGATTACTCAAATTTTCACTTCCAGTTTCTATAACACATATGTCGAATCATCACAATACTTCCTAACCATATCCATGTATCACTGTGTGAATCCGGAACATCTTTTATGGTTAATACTAACTCATAAATCCATAATCCTCTTCTCACCATAGTTTTATATGGACCAATTTATGTCAAAGTTCGTTTCCCCTATTTACACCTTTATCTCCATCTAAGAGCACCTTGGCAAGGTGATACTCTTTGAAGTATTTCATCTTTTGCTTGTTATTTTTCAACTCTTTAGTGTTAATACACTTAACTCTTATATCTTTCTCACAATATTCCATAACCTCAATGTGATCCACCAAAATTAATTCGTCTTTCATAAGCCACTTTATTCTTATTACAGATTCATTTAGCTCATCAATAGTATCTCGAATCAATTATGGCCTTCAACTGTTTTTAAGACCTCTTCATTTCAATATAGAGGTGAACGACTCCTTTTTGTCATATTATGCCTCATTGAGCATTCTAATGATATCACTATGATAATGATTGTTATGCTCAAAGTCACTTAAAACTATACATTGATCTCATATTCCTATGAACTCCAAAATATAAACTTTAAGCATATCCCCAACAGTTAGGACTGTTGGTAATTCAAACATTTAGTCACTTATTGCTACATCCTTAGCAGCTAAATTCTATTTTGGCGTATTTCTACTAGGATGTATAGCTTAGGATGTTACTCACACACTCTCTAACCACATCTTTGCTTAATCATCTATATCGGGTACACATCCTTTTCATTTTAATCATAATGTAACATTTTTCCTATTAAGACTCAAAGTTCATATTCATTTTTTTCAATGCCTCAAAAAAATCACAATTCTGGATCCTCAATTTTTAGGCTTTGCTAATCTTTTCATACAAACATAATTTAAATTTTAATAACTAATAATACTTCCTTTGCCCCTCATTAGCTCAACATTCTACATTTTTTTATCGCACTAGATTTGATAACCTCAATATCCAAATTTGTGATACTCTACTATTAAATTTTCTATTTAATGCATTAGATTGCAACACTGGCTTTACTAGGAATTACCCATTTACACAATCAAAATCTCCAAGTAACTCTATTCATTGTCTCAGCCTTACATTCAATTCTTTTAAACTCAATAATTGGCTCAAATTTAAATGATTTATACATTCCCAAAATGTCCTTGCACATCTAATGTTTCCAAGTTATCAAAGCAATTACTATTATAGCAATTCAAAACCATGTATCCAAATCAACTCATGAGACTTTGATTATCTCTATGCATGCAAAATCACTTTGTACAGATGGAACGTCATCAAAGAAGACACGTCATCATAGACGACACATCATCACAGACGACACGTAAGCAAAACACAAATAACACATCATCATAGAAGAAACAAAACATAAAAGAAGTGAAAAGATAGAAGATTCATCTTCCCTTATAAGGATCATAACTTTCAGCCTAGAAGTCTAAAAATTTCATACTATATATCGTTGGAAAGCTAAAAGAAAGATATACAACTTTTTAGAAGACACCTTTCTCTAATTTAGCTTATAACAAATCCATAATTGCCCTCGAATTCAAAACACAAATTTTTACGTTCATCCACCAATGTACTATACGCAGTTCTCAAGTTCATGACAATTTTGAGATTTTTAAAGACATAATTTAAATTCGATATCTTCATAAGAAATGTAGCCATATGTCTATAGTTTAATACAAATCAAGAATCATCTCGTTTAGATATCTAGAGAAAAGGTTGTGACTAGAAGACTGAAGCATACTCCGAGAATATTTTCCAGATCAACCACCCATTTTGTTTTACAATCTTTCCTTAACACAACTCATACAAAAGTCACCTTTTCTATTTCATTTCAAAACAATATCATCCATAAGAAAATATAGTCCATGATACATGCAATGAGAAAAATTTCATCAGTTTATTTCAAAATTTTAACTCTAACAAATTTATCCACTACTTACTCGTTGAAAACTCCTAAAAGCTCTAACTATCTTCAAGCCCTACTCCATCCAAAACTCATGTTCCACTGTGAACACTATCCAACCTTTGGTTTTTTTTTCTTAAGGAAGAAGAAACACTTAGCAATAGGATAGGGCAAGGAAAAGCAAAGAAATCTTTCAAAGGAATTTTGATGGAAAAACTCTGTGTGTTTTAAGAAAATTCAAAGGAGGTCATAATAAGGAAAGAAATTTAAGAAATACCAAACCCCTTTTTGAAATCCTGGATATCAAGACTTACTTTTAACAAAAGTATAAAAAGTAACTTAACACTTGTCACTTTCCTATGGTCTAATCTCTAACTTAGTTTCTTTTGAAACTAAATCCATTTAGCTCTCCTCTTTACAATACAACTATCATCTTTACAATCCAATTTTCACCAATATTCTTTTGATTCCTTTTTCCTACTTTATTATTTTTTTCTATTATCCATAAAATTTCCAAAATTTTCAAAATTATCCCTAAATTCACCAAAATTTAAAAATAATATAATTCTACTAACCCGTAAAATTTCCAATGTAAAAACATTCATAATTCTCAAAAATTCACAAATCAATCCAATTATACCCGGAATTATTCATGAATGCATGTACAATTATTTTCATGTGCAACAATTTCACTATTTATGTGTATGTGTATAACATATTATGCATGAGCGTGAAGTGTGTTTCCTAATTTCTCAGCAATTTCTCTCATTTACTGTTTTTGCCTTAACATGGGTAACGAGATGTTACAACTCTCCCCTCCTTAAAAAAATTACATCCTCAAAATTAATATCTGATTAATCAATAAGGCAGGGGTATTATTACTTCATATGCTTCTCCGTTTCTCATATAACTTCAACACTCGAATACTTTCTTCCAAATGACCACAGTTGGAAGATTCAATAGGTCTCTCAATCCCTTGATTAGATATCACACTTTCTTAATTCTTTTCTTGATAAGTTTCAGATTACTCAAATTTTCACTTCCAGTTTCTATAACACATATGTCGAATCATCACACTACTTCCTAACTATATCCATATAACACTGTGTGAATCCGAAACATCTTTTATGGTTAATACTAACTCATAAATCCATAATCCTCTTCTCACCATAGTTTTATATGGACCAATTTATGTCAAAGTTAGTTTCCCCTATTTACACCTTTATCTCCATCTAAAAGCACCTTGGCAAGGTGATACTCTTCGAAGTATTTCATCTTTCGCTTGCTATTTTCCATCTCTTTAGTGTTAATACACTTAACTCTTATATCTATCTCACAATATTCCATAACCTCGATGTGATCCACCAAAATTCATTCGTCTTTCGTAAGCCACTTTATTCTTATTACAGATTCATTTCGCTCATCAATAGTATCTCAAATCAATTTTGGCCTTCAACTGTTTTTAGACTCTCTTCATTTCAATGTAGGGGTGAACATCTTCTTTTTATCGTATTGCATCTCATAGAGTGTTCTAATGATATCACTATGATAATGATTGTTATGGTCAAAGTCGTTTAAAACTATACATTGATCTCATATTCCTATGAAGTCCAAAATATAAGTTGTTACTCACACGCTCTCTAACCACATCTTTGCTCAATCATCTATATCGGGTACACATCCTTTTCTTTTTAATCATAAGGTAACATTTTTCCTATTAGGACTCAAAGTTTATATTCATTTTTTTCAATGCCTCAAAAAAAATCACAATTCTGGATCCTCAATTTTTAGGCTTTGTTAATCTTTTCATACAAACGAAATTTAAATTTTAATAACTAATAATACTTCCTTTGCCATTTTTTTTAACGCATTAGATTTGATAACCTCAATATCCAAATTTGTGATACTCTACTATTAAATTTTCTATTCAATGCATTAGATTGCAACACTGGCTTTACTAGGAATTACCCATTTACACAATCAAAATCTCCAAGTAACTCTATTCATTGTCTTAGCCTTACATTCAGTTCTTTTAAACTCAATAATTGGCTCAAATTTAAATGATCTGTACATTCCCGAAATGTTCCTGCACATCTAATGTCTCCAAGTTCTCAAAGCAATTACTATTATAGCAATTCAAAACCATGTATCAAAATCAACTCATGAGACTTTGATTATCTCTATACATGCAAAATCACTTTATACTGTTGCAACAGATTGTATTTTGATCTCCGATGTGAAACTTCATTATATACTACATAATCTCCAAATCCAAATGGCATAACTAACATTAGAGTTATAGTTTCTCAAATTCTTTTTACATTCATCATTCATACTATTTACACATTTTTCCCCGAATGTTCCAAAATATTCTCTTCACTTTTCAAATACGCTTTGAATATTATCTATGATCATAGTCACTAATTGATACAATTTTTATTGAATCACTTTAATCTTCATCACTATCATATTGTCGGAGGCGTAGTTAACTCCAACAGATATAACCCAAATTCCTTTGTGCCCATGATTTGATATTATCATATGATATTTTCAGTCTCCCAATTAACTTCTTTTCTCAAATGATTTTCTCCTTTCATTTGATTTCCTTTAATTTCACATTGAATTATTCTAATTTCTTTTCATTCATATCAGTTTCTCCACACATGTCAATTTATTTGCAATTCACAACTTCCTGTGTTGGTAGCACATTCATCAGATATAATTTGTATCTCCTTAATGTTTTTACATAAAATATAATGTGGACCTAAATCCTCCTCATATTAGCAATAATGTCTCCTCAAATTCAATAGTCCAATCATATAGTTGAATACTTCACATCAAACAAAATGCATACACTCTCAATAGAACATTCTACCTCTTATACCTGAGTCTCCGCTAGGGATATGACTCCAATATTCACCTTTGATTCATTACATATTCATTTCTAATTTGTCTCTTCATTGATCACTCTTAAATTGAATCGTCTAATCAACTTAACCTAATTTAGGGAAATTCTCCTTTAAAAGAAAATTTCTTGCTATTACCATCAATACTGTTCATATAATCCTTATCAATCAATTGTCTTAATCATCGCTTATCGATTATTCTTAGTACCTCAACAAGGTCAATTTCTATCATTTTGTACACGGTCATAACTTAGGTATGTATCATCAAGGTCATCCCATTCTATTTAGAGATTTATTTCTGACAAATCACCAATTATCTTACTATAGTAATATTTTGATCTCAAATGATCATAGACAATATTTCTTTCTTTATCCTTGCCATGATCGGGTTTCCTTGCATTGGCATATGCTAACATCAACTTTACCTCAATTTTCCATAATTTACCTCTTCTAGTGTTACATTATTTCATAATAATTCAACTACCATATGGAGTGCATTCACTCTTCCCATTTGATTCCTCATCTTTTTCTTACTCTCATGCGTACATAAAGTTCCCTCTTATATACATTTCTAACTTTCTCCTTACTACATCATTTATCTCTTATAAAGTCATTTATGACTATTTCATTCCCCTTTTTCTCTTTCCTCATTTCTATCTCATTTTCCTATTGTCATTTATTCATCTTACACATATACATATTCGCAATCCACTCAGAGTTATAGATGCACATTCATCCTGAAATTCCGATCTCAATTTCTACTAATATTTTCTCACAAAGGACCATAACTCTTATCACATTTATCAACAACTAGTTCATCTTCTTAAGAACATAATATATATGTATATATATATATATATATATATATATATATATATTGGTTTTCTCTTTCTATTCTGCTTGTATACTTTAATCTCATCATTTCTACTTATCTCCCTCTTTTCCCCATACAATCCTGACAATATATTCACTTCTCTATCACATTCGAAGGTATACCATTACAGTACAATATCGATATCATGTTCCATAATATATACACCAATACAAATGTAGTGAATCTTTATCTACCTTATCGAACCATATACTTTTTCTCCTTTCCAATTATCCACATATTATCGTACACACTTGTGTTCGCAATCAATTCAGAATCATAGATACCTAGTCATCCTAAAATTCTGATCTCAATTTCACAGACATATTCTTATGCTAAATCATAACTCTCACCACTTTTAATCGACATTCATCTCATGTCCAAATTTGACCTCTCCAGGCCATAAAAAAAATTTGTTTTCTTTCAACTCGGCTTACACACTTTAGGTCTCATCATTCATTTTGATATCACTTCTTTCCTTAATCAGCCTATTACAATGTATTCGCATTCATATCACATTCGAGGATTTATTACCATAGTACAATATGGATATCATATTCCATAATACAACCATATATATAAATGTAGTGGACCTTTCTCTATCATACAAAACCAGATACTATTTCTCATTTCGAACTGCCCATAAACCTTCATTGGCTCACATTCTGATAAATCATCATGCTTCCCAGTGCTTCTAACAGCCCAAATCCTTAAGGAATGCTCATGCATATGACTCATATAAATGTGACTCAGACTGGGGGATCAGTTGCCGCTATCTGCTATGACATGAAAAGAATGCATGTACCTTGACACCTATTTCAGAAAATGTCCATATAAGATAGCAATTTTGGGCTCTGATACCACATAAATGTAGCACCCCACTCCCGCAAGACTTGAACCTAACATCGATGGGTGATATCCGGGTCCATGTCCCGCAAGGGTGGCGTGTTAGATCACTTAATCAGTCAAATTTTTTTTAATACAATCAAATACGCAGAAACCAGACATCAATTTGAGCTCACTTTATTTCATTCATAAACATTTTCAGTTACACAACTCATTAGAGATTCACTAATCACTTAGGGCCCATTAAAAATACAAAACACTTGGACATAATGTCTTTACATTACAACGTAAACACATTTGTATAACCATTTCTGAATATACAAATTTATAAAAAAATAGGAAAATATAAATGCAAACGTCAACTAATCCCGAAACCTATCTCTTATTTGCATGCTGTAGTAAGTATACTCCCATTTGCTGAACGGGGTATTCTTGTGAGTCTTGAAAAATATTTACAAATTTTGGGTGAGTTTTGAGAACTCAATGAGTTACAATCATTGATGGCTCACCCAATCACGTAACACATAATTCACATCATTCATAATCACTCAAATCATAACATAAATAAAACAAACAATAAGGTATGACCATCTAGGTCTACTAACAGTACGCTTCAATTTAGCATTCGTTTCCAAATTTTGGAAACACCTGAATGTGGACGTTCTAACCTGCACAGTTCATTTATGCAATACACATTTCACACATGTTACAACTTTGCACAATTATAATTGTTCAATAATGCACATGTATGAAAAGGATTATGTACAATGCATATTCATGACAATCCCGAGTATCTTTCCTTTAATTTCATCACAAAATCATTCCCATATCAAAACTCATCTAAGTATAATTTATACTTAGGTTTATCCCTTAATAAAACCATTAAATCACAATTCATAATTCATTGAATCACTTTCAGATTTTTTTCCAAGACACCCCTTTCGTGTCTACTGTTCACGTTCAATCAGAAGGTGAAAATGAGGTAATTTTTTCAAACTCTCTTCTAGAAAATTATTCCGCTATATCTTATTTTTCCATTGACACCAAAATAACTCAATTTGGTTTAGTAATTTGGAAGATATTCCTCAAATATTATCGGATTATCCATATTCAAAAATAGTGTACTATGCACAACTTCCATCCAGAAATTCAACATCTTAGAGGCTGAATCAAAATTCAACTTCTTGAGAAAATTTTTATATCTATATCTCTATTTCACTCCAAATTAAAAATCATCTTATTTGGAATCCTATGGATCACGTCATCATCAAAATATTGAAGTATATTCAGTGGAATAACACCAATTCATTTTACTAAAGAGCACACTCACTATACCTGTCCCACGTTTTTTGCTCAATCTTTCTCAATTCAATTCAAAGGGCTATGATTTTTGGTGGAGATGTAAGCATTGTATTATGAGTCCAATGGTTCAAGAATCAATTCATTTGGGTGTCTAGAGAAGAAGTTAAGGATCAAACAGGGTTTTGTCCCCAATAATATTGAACCTGTCTCGGGACAAATAGCATAACTCTCATTACAGAGTTCAGATTAAGGCATTCTTGATATGATTCAAAAGAGGACTTCAAGATCTACAGCTTTCATGAAGATCTTGAAGATAGATTCTATCTTCTAAAGAGACAAAAATGGAGCAGAAGTTAGGTTTAGAAGAAGCAGAAGACAGAAGATAGCAAAAGACAGATGACACATCATCACAGACGACACATCATCACAAAAGACACGTCATCATAGATGACACATCATCACAGAAGACATGTCATCACAAATGACACGTAAGAAAAACACAAATGACATGTCATAGATGACACATCATCACAGAAGACATGTCATCACAAATGACAAGTAAGAAAAACACAAATGACATGTCATCACAGAAGAAGCAAAACATAGAAAAAGGTAAAAGATAGAAGATACATCTTCCCTTATAAGGACTATAACTTTCAGCCTAAAAGTACAAAAATTCCATAGTATATATCGTTAGAAAGTTAAAAGAAAGATCTACAACTTTTTAGAAGACACCTTTCACTAATTTAGCTTAGAACAAATCTAAAATCACCCTCGAATTTAGAACACAAATTTTTACATTCATCCACCTATGTACTGCACCCAGTTCTCAACTTCATGACACATCTTGAGATTGTTAAATACAGAATTTAAATTCGATGTCTTCATAAGAAATGTAGCCATATGTCTCTAGTTTAATCCAAATTAAGGATCATCTTGTTTAGATATCTAGAAAAAAAAGGTGTGGCTAAAAGATTGAAACATATTTCGAGAATATTTTCCAAATCAACCACTCATTTTGTTTCACAATCTTTCCTTAACACAACTCATACCAAGGACACCTTTTCTACTTCATTCTGAAACAATATCATCCATAAGAAAATATAGTCCATGATAAATGCGATGACAAAAATTTCATCAGTTTATTTCAAAATTTTAACTCTAACAAATTTATCCACTACTTACTCGTTGAAAACTCCTAAAAGCTCCAACTATCTTCAAGCCCTACTCCATGCAAAACTCACGTTCCACTGTGAACACTGACCAACCTCTAGTTTTTTTTTCTTAAGGAGCAAGAAACACTTAGCAATAGGATAGGGGAAGGAAAAGCAAAGAAATCTTTCAAAGGACTTTTGATGGAAAAACTCTGTGTGTTTTAAGAAAATTCAAAGGAGATCATAACAAGGAAAGAAACTTAAAAAATACCATACCCCTTTTTGAACTCTCAGATATCAAGACTTACTTTTAACAAAAGTACAAAAAGTAACTTAACACTTGTCACCTTCCTATGGTCTAATCTCTAACTTAGTTTCTTTTGAAACTAACTCCATTTAGCTCTCCTCTTTACAATACAACTATCATCTTTACAATCCAATTTTCCCCAATATTCTTTTGATTCCTTTTTCCTATTTTATTATTTTTTTCTATTATCCATAAAATTTCCAAAATTTTCAAAATTATCCCTAAATTAACCAAAATTTAAAAATAATATAATTCTACTAACCCGTAAAATTTCCAATGTAAAAACATTCATAATTCTCAAAAATTCACAAATCAATCCAATTATACATGGAATTATTCATGAATGCGTGTACAATTATTCATAATTTCTCAGCAATTTCTCTCATTTACTGTTTTTGCCTTAACATAGGTAACGGGATGTTATAATACAGGAAGCATCTCATCTTAATCTTGTCTTTTGTGAGGCCTTTATATTGAAGTGTTTGGATCATTGAATAAAAATTCTTAATGAATATGATCATGTCTCCATCATATGATCCAAGAAAGGTTAGGAGTAGGTGTAAATATATTTGCTTATTTTTATAGTTCCTCACCCTTCGAATTAGTTCAATATATGAGGGACTAGTATTAATCACTAGTAATTACATGTCCCCTGTGTATATCCTGTGTGGTTATTACTCTATGTCTATAACTAAGTTATCTTGCTATATAACCATCTCCTTTATTTATAGCTTAGTTTTTTTTTTTAGATTCATACTATCTTAAAATCAAATTGAAGCAAGGAATCTAAGTTGTCACTCATACATTTCCTATCTTGTATCAACTACCTAAAATAAATGAAAGATATCATAGTAATAGAAAACAAACTCATATTAACAAAAATAGTAAAACTAGTTCCTCAATGATGACACGAAAACCTTGATTGCCTATTTACAAAATCTAATATACAAGCATATATAGTCAATCATAGATAGTGAAATAAAAATTGAGATATTCAGAGTATCGATCCCACATAGAACTAGCACTAATTCCTATTAATCTTAATCTATTAAGAAAACTAAATAAAACCAAAGAGAGTTGATTAAGGATAATTAACAAATGTTAGGGATTATCATACATAACTGATTGTTTAGGATGAAATAATAGTTAACCGTCAAGGCATATAGCTATATCTAACTAGGCAACTATGATCTACTGATGAGCAATTTAACATATCAAAACTCATTAAGCATAGTTAATATATATAGTTATAACTAAAAGTCCAGGATACTATTGTTCTGTATCACTAAAGCATTTATTCTACCAATGCACTGATTCTACTTCATCTATTAATCCATCATATATTCTACTTCATCTATTAATCCATCATATAATCCCTATAATTGAATCTATGATGCCCCATCATAAATTCAATAACTAAGATCAAAAAGAATAAATTCAACCAATTAATAGTCATATCTTGTATAAATGATTAAGTCAATCTTTAAAAAATTATATCTCTAACCTTAACTAAGGTTTTTAGTTACTAAACATAATAAAAATAAATCACAAATAAATAAATCCCATCTTTGAAGAAATAGTTTAGAGAAGTAGTCATTGACTTCTTTGGTCTTTTCTCCCAATCTTCCTCCTTGATGTAAAAGAAAACTATGAAAATTAAGGAAGAAGTGTAAAAGAAAATTTCCCAAAATTACTAAAATAATCCTCTAAAAGATTTGGTAAAGTTGTCTATACATCTAAGAGAATTCTCTTAAAAATTTAAGTATAATAGAATTCTGCTAGAAGTCTCTTAGATTAATTCTAATACCAATGATGTAAAAACTGGACTAGACTAGTTGGTTCAACCCGATTAAGTATAAATCGAACTAGTTTCTGGTTCGATTTTTATTTTTGACTATTATGAATTAAAACCAGTTTATTAAACAATAACCCAGTCGATTTTCTCTAAATGGTGAAGAATTGGTTATGCCTTTGTCTTTTCCAATGTCCAAACACTATATCAGTATAGAAAGATGTGAGTATTATTTGATAGATACTTAAGAAATCAACATATTGTAATGAAAAACGTCCTGGAACTAAGATTAAGGAAGTGGGTAGTTTAGTTTGGCATCAGAAACCAGAACAAAATCATAGCTTGGATAAAATATATATCAAAATATCTGGAAGTAAAAGAATAGAAAGGTGATATAGAGTGGAAGCAAAAAAAAACAGAAAGATGATAAAGAGTAGCAACTACGAGATAAGAAAAGGAAAGGAGGTTTGAGTGCTTGAGACAATAAATAAAAATTGGAACTTTGGCATGGTAGTTGTGGGAGAGGAATAGGAAAGGAGGCTTAAGTGGCTGATACAATAATAAAGATTTAAGCTTTAAAGAAAAAGTTGATGGAACATGTTTGGTAGGGATTAGAGAGAACTTCAGTTGGGAACAACATCTACATGTTACATGAGGTGAGTAACATTCTTTTTTATCCCTCTTTTATGTTTTTTATTACAAACATTTGTGTTTTAAACTTGAAGTTAAAAAATATAAATTTATGGAGAAAATTTTTATTTTTAAATAAAAGATCCTTTTTCTTTTAAATTTTAACTACAAAATAATGACAAAACTTCAATTACACACCATATAAACATTAATAGACTAATAAAATATAACCGAAACGATAATCTAATTTAATTCTTAAATTTTACTTGAATTAATTTAATTTGATTTATTAATAATTTTAAATAATTATAATAAATTATTAATTTGTGTCGAATTCAAGTAGTTCGATCTGAATTTAAAATTTTAGTTTGATCATTGTATAAATAGTGTTTAATTAGTTTATATATAATATTTATCACTAAAAATATTTCAAATTATCACTGAAAAATCACTAATAGAAATTTTCCATTGTAACTTAACGATAGAAATTGCTTTCCGTAGGTAAATTTGTCAGAAAAAAAGGTCATTTGTGATAGAAATAAAAATCTGTCGCTAAAGGAGGAGACTAAACTTTGTCGATGGTTCAATAATGGAATAGTGAAAGTCAAAGGAAAAGTAGGCGTCAATGGTTCCTGAAAAAATTGTGTATGGAATTTACCAACGAAAAAACTTCTCCATAGGTAATTTACTGACGAAAAGTGGCTTTTGTAGGGAATTTCCTGACAGAAAGAGAGCTTCGTAGGTAAATTACTATAGAGGGAAGTTCTTGTAGGGAATTTACCTATAGAAACACCATTTAGTAGGTAATTTACTTATGAAAACACCAGTCCATAGTGAAATTCCATACAAAAACACTATTCCATAGGGAAATTGCAAACGAAGTAGTTATTGTCAATAATTTACTTACGAAAATATCATTCCATAGGTAAATTTAAACGACATGTAGATTTTGGTTTTAATTGAAAGGAAAATGACGTCATTTGTTTAACCACAAATGACATCCTTTCCTTATTTGTTTAAACCTCAACAACCTCTTCTCCCCCACCCTTAATGTCATACATCTTTATATCTTGAAAAAAGTTTCCTCTTCCCTCGCCATCATGGACTTTAATTCCATACACCATCGTCATCGTCATCTTGATCTATGGTTAATCGTCCATTGTGGTTTTTTTATTTTTCTGCTTGTTATTGTTAAGGAAGTTTTTGTTTGTGTCACGATCTGATACCACATTGGGCGCATGACAACCACCGCATAACTAGGCTAAAAACATTCACGACATCTTTAATATGACTATGCAAGACTACCTGAATATCTATTCTTTTCTTTTTCTTTTTTTGAAAAATTTGGGCAACACAATGGCTGTGTTTTAAAAATCCAAAAACGTTGCAAACAATTTCAAATACATTTTATTCATATCCAACCATAACTTCAGGACTTTAAAGTCCACTCAAGGCAATCTCAACAATAGTATCAAAAGATTCATATATAAAGTCATTTATAAAACAAAAGGCAATCAAAAGATAACTTACAAAATCATAAAGCGTATTTACATAAACACAACTCATAAGCCACTAGACAACAAATTTACAAAATAAGAAACTATCCACATGTGGTAATACCGCGAAAATGTCAAAAGATCACATGATCCACTCAGAGCTTCAAACTCACTAAATTAACCTGCATGGTTGGAAAGGGAAGGGGGTGAGTACTCTAGGTACTTAGTGAGCGGGAAAAATATATATCATAAATAAAATTCGATTCATACCAAGATGGTGTAGATAACCTATGAAGTGAATATACATCATATAAAAAACACATAGGCCCAGCCTATGACTCAATGTATATTGGTTAGTAACCATATAGGCCTAGCCTATTAATTCACTCATCTGGTGAACATAGGTTTCAATTCCAGTACACAAACGCATGACAACATCATATGTATAAATCAAATATCGACAGGAAAATCAATATCAGGATAAGTGAAAACAATCATATGTGACACCACTAGTTAGCCAAACTAATGTGCACACCCATCAATACTCGGTGTTGACTCGACTTTCATCTGTGGTGAGTCCGCACTATAGTCGACAAGAGTATCATGATCCTAGGTGATGATCTCGTCAGTGCCCAGACCCTAGGTGTGGAATCACACGTGAGTCCCATAGAAAAGTGTCAATACAGTGACTCGACTTTCATGTACCAGCGTCAAGGGTATGACGATCACTTAATCAGTTGTGCCCAACACACGATTGACCAATCGTTTTCTCACCAATCATAAAAAAATCATGTCCAATTATTAAGTATAAAATCAAGTAAGGCACCATGCCTTTATTTATCAATCCAACTGATAGAATAAAACCGTGCCATCACTCTAAGCCAAAAGAGAACAAAAACATGCAGCATACATAACTCGATTATGCATATGTAAATTCCAAAACATTATCTCATGAAATAAAAGCCATCTTTTATACTCCAAATGCAAAGTTGTTAAAAAATGTAGTTTCAAAAAATAAAACCTTGTCCTTTACATTTCAAGTTTAGATTGGTGGAAAATAATATCATTTCTCAAAATACATAATAAAAACATCAGTTTCAAAAATCATGTTGAAACATTATTTCATACAATAAAAGTATCTTTTGTACTTCAAATGCGCAATTGCTCAAAATAATGACGTTTATTAAATACCTTAGCATATTAGCATCCATTTGAAATTCAAGTCTACTATATATTGCCTAGGTTCAAAATTCGCATACAAGTCATCATGCTTGTCTTAGGATGTTCTAATCCTATTCAAGAAATATGATTTCCCAAACTCACCTCAAAGAAGATATACTCTCTCTTAACTCCAACGATCCTCGGTACGAGCTCCCTAATTCACAACTCCTGAGCCTTTATACATAAAAAGACATATAAACATAAATTTCGTATTTATATACCATCACATTAGCTTCTCTTTTGCATTTCATAAGGAATTTAATGCCGTTAATCCCAACTTACTCATTTCCAAACATAATTAAGCTTATCTTTGTCCAAGCATATTAGGTCATTATTCATCAATCTAGGCAACATTTCAAGTTTACTCTAAGCAAACATGGAAGTGTTTTCCAATGTATAACATTGTAAAGCCTTAAATCCTAAGCCAAGTTCACTTAGGCATTTCATCAAACACCTAATGTGCATGATTTTCAAGTCACATTTCCAAGACTTTATCATAATAATTCTTGCTCCTATCATGTCATATAGTAACACTTCCAATCAATGACACATTCCACCACT
>JANVCQ010198206.1:0-15495 GCA_025531925.1 Erythroxylum plowmanianum
TGAGGTCCTGCGTTCGAGTTGTGACTCACGCAGTGAACCAAAGAGGACAATACCTGGAGTGATGGCGGTAGGGGCCGAGGCCCTACAGAGAACCTAGAAGTAGTTGGATACTCCGATTCATACTTTGATGGCTGCATTGATTCAAGGAAATCAACATCTGGTTATATTTTCATGCTAGCTAGTGAAGCTATATCTTGGAGAAGTGCCAAGCAGACCCTGATTGCTACTTCCACTATGAAGACTGAGTTCATATCATGTTTTGAGGCCACCTCGTATGGTATATGGTTGAAATTTTTCGTGTTTGGGCTTAAAGTTGTTAATTCAATTTCTACGCCATTAAGGTTGTATTGCGATAACTTAGCTGTGATCTTTATTGCCAAAAATAACAAGAGTGAAAGTCGAAATAAACATATCGACATTAAGTATTTAGCCATAAGAGAATGTGTTAAGGAGAGGAAAGTTGTCATAGAGCACATTAGCATTGATTTGGTAATTGCGGATCCTTTAACTAAAGGCATGCCACTTAAGCAATTTAAGGATTACATAGTGAAAATGGGACTGGGTTCCATAATGTGATTTTTGTTGTACATTTGTTGCTTTAATAGAACTCTTATTTAATTGATATTTTCTCATATGTTTTTGTGCACACATATATTTAATTGATTTTGAGAAATATCGTCTAATTTGGACCTAGAATAAACATATGGTTTATTCATTAAGTTTAAGGGCTAGTAATGAGAAATTTTATATATATAATACATGGAAGATAATCCTCACTATAAGAGGACATGTCGCCATGATTCTTATATCTAATTTCTTGTTATGTTTGGTGTTGGGTTAAATGGATCAAATGGGAGAATGTAAGACATTTTAAATCTACCTACTGTTCCTATTGTTGAGATTGTGGTCCATTTAATGCTTAACCCTTCATCACACACACGTTAATGGCCACGCTTCCAAGTTTCATCCTCTGTGATGGGTAGAGGTGATGAAATGATTTAAAACCAATTTTGGGTCCCTATCCTTAATACACGAAAAGTAATTCTCAACACCATCACATCATGGAAGAAGAGGATAGAAGATTCAAATTATCAGAGATGTTGGACATCAGTGGAGCAATGGCTGGAGGTATGTCTCAGTTATGCTTCTATTGCTATATACATGGTTAATATGCATGTTCTTGTTTACACGTAAATGTTGTTGTGTTTTGAGATGCATGCCATGTTTATTTCAACCTTGTCTTTGACGCCAGAGTGAGTTGTGTAATTATTGTCCTGTTTAATGTTATTTTTGTTGGAAAATTCGGGTAGAATTTGATTTTGCATGTAGTGAAAAAAATAAAGTTTCCATTTTTTTAAAATGTTAAAATCACTTTAATTTATAATTAAATTAATGAACAAATGAAATAAAATATAAATCAAATTTTGTACTTTGTTATGAAGTTTATTTCCCTTTTGCGATTAAAATAAGTTTATCTTAATTATTGTAGCCATAAAAGTTTTCAACCTCTAATAATATTTATACGAACTAATTGAGAGAATTTCATAAGTAGTGTAAAGAGGGTAGGTCAGGAATGATATCTCCTGAAGGGCTTACACCTATTTATAATAAGACTTAAATTTTTTGATTATTTAATTGAGATATGATCCCCAATTTAATTATAATTATAATTAATTATCAACTGAACTCAAATAAAATTTAATATATTGATTCTTATTTATTAAATATCTTATTTTTAATCTTAAGTTTCTCAAACTTTACAATTGTGACCAACTTATTTAAATTATCTTTTCTTTCTCTTTATCTGCTTTATATGTGTAACTTATTAGTTTCCTAAATATATTGACAATGTGTATAAATTATAACCCTAAACTATATCCCCTTCATATCACTTAATTTAATTCACCATTGACTCAATATAAGGGGTAGTAACCTAATAACCTACATCTCAACCCTTCTAATTGACTCAAACTCACATTTTTCTTATAGTGCAATTTTTCAACATCCCTTCGATATCCTAGAATCCTTTAAGTCACTCTTAACAACACTAAAACTATAGCTTGAACTACCTGAATGAAACATATCACCCAAGAAAAAAAAAAGCAAAAAACTTAAAGGGAATATACCAATAAAAGGCATAAAAGCAATGTTTTAAAAATCAAACCGGTGACTGAACCGAAGAAGCAATTGATTCAAGGTTAATGGTTCAACCGGAATTCAACCGTAATCAAACTGATGACTAATAAATATATAAATTTTTATTTTATATATTATATATATATAATATTTTTTAAACATACTATTTAATTATTTATCTAATTGTAAACTTAACTTAAACCTTCAAACTTTAAAATATACAAGTTTTTTCTTAAGTTCACCAACACAACACAAAATAAGATAATAAAGCTCACTAATTATATTTCATCAAAAAGATATAAAATAGATCACTAATCATAATATTCATTCAAGTTGACATCATCAAAATTAAGGCATTTTAAATGGACCGGCCGATTCTTTCTTTCATCGGTTCAGCTGTTTTTACCGGTCCGACCTCAAAATGAACAGACCAATCACTCACAAAAAATACAAGCTTAATCGGACCGCTTCATGCTCTGGGTCATCGATTCTCCAGTCCGACCGACCGGTTCAATCCGATTTTCAAAACCTTGCATAAAAGGCCACGGAGGAATCAATAAAAAATTTTCTGGGTCGTATGAAAGAAACAAAAGGTAAAGATTCTAGTAAAAGGGAAGGGGAAATATATATATATATATTCATTAATGGCTTTGACTACTGGTATATGGATAATTAGGACTCAAAGATCTTTCCATTTTTCCACAATGTGAAATAGTTTTTAGTCTCTCTCTCTCTCCAAAAAATTATGTAAATTAAAAACATGACAATGGACAACATGCTAATGGAAGCCCAAAGGTTATCTTTCCAAATAATTAATTGTGTGTCACACATCATTAGAGTCAGAAATGTTACTTTGTCTCACAATAAACTTTCCAACAATGACTTTTCTTTTATCCCATCAAGTGGTTAACCCTTGCCCTCACTGATAAAAGATATTTTAAGTTCCTTCACAAGGTATATGAAATTCCTTTACAAAATCTTTGAAGTTCCTTTGTAAGGTCTTTTAAATTCTCGTTTGAGGCTTGAAAAGTTCCACTTACAAAGTCTATAATTGAATTTTGGGGAACCAGTAATAATAATGAAAATAGCCACTCAATTGGAGTTCGTGGACCCATTCTTCCAAACTGAAAAATCTGTTTGTGACATTTATGTCGATCTTGACTAAAGAATTTAATGTCTATCACTCTGAGCTGTCTATGACATATATGCACTCTCTAATAATTATTCCAATAATTACATATTTGATTTGACTTATGAAATATCCGAGCAAATCTTTTATTGTTGTTTAGTAATAGCAATCACATTCCTCGCTCATTATGTTAATAACATGCTTCTTTTGAATGCCTTTTCATTATTATGAGAACCCTTTATACCCCCCTCTAAAGTCTGAACACTTGGAAGAATGTTCATCAATTTATACATACTTCTATCTAAGCAAGAACGAAAGGGTGAAAGATAAAAGATAATACATTTAAACTTTATGCAATCAAAATATTCCTCCATTTTTCTCTCAACTTCTTCCACTATAAACAAACTTTAGTATAAGAGTGATAACTTTGAAACCTAACAGACCTAAACACAAGAAGACTCTAAAAATGTAGAAATAATATATATTTGACATCATCCTTACTCTTTTTTACTTCAAATCATGTTAGGAATAGATTGTTTTAACTAAATAATTTTTAACAATTAATCTTTATTAAGATAATTTATCATTTTGAGATCTTTAAAAGGCTACTAAGTGCTTACCAAAAGTAACCATATTCTAATGTTTTTAAACTAAAGTCATCTTCTATAATATGTGGAAAAAAATCGAATGGGTGATTGTTTCGCAAACTTTCCGATTTATTTCTAGCAAACACAGAAATCAGAAAAATTAAAAGCACCAAAGATAAATAAAATTGATTTGTTAATGCAGTTCGACACACCTTACCTATTTTTGTGGGGCCCTCACCCAGCTTAATTCTTTCACTAACGACAATAGTTTTATACAAGGCTTTATTGAACCGATACCACTCAACCCTTAATACTATCCCTCGTCCTTACTATCCGTAAAAGAATTTCACACCCAATAATACGACTATCTTGTAGTAACCTCAACAGAAGATTTTTGTCAACAATCTTATAAGGAAAGAACACTAAATAAATAACTCAAATGGTTAAACAAAATTCAACATAAATGAGAACACTTGAGAAAGAAATGAAAAACAACTCCCCTACAGATTCAACTCCACTGAAACAGGTCTGAAAGTTATCACCACAAACATCTTCTTTACCAATTTCAGTTTTAGGTTAGAGTATTTCTTCCCAAGTTGATGTGCTTGGTTTGCTATGTCGTGCAGTCTCTCATAAAAATCTCCAATTGTCTTACTGTCATCCATCTTCAGTTCTTCAAACCTCACAGTTAACATCTAAAGTTTTGAGGATATCACAGATTTCGATCCTTCATGTATAATTTGCAAAGTGTCTCACGCTTGTTTCACCAATTCACAAGCTGATATCACAGCAAAGCGACCTTCATCAACGACATTGAAGATGGCATGCAAGGCTTGAGAATTTTCAAGCGCTCTCTCTTCTTCAGCCCTCGTCCACTCAGATGCATCTTTAAGCACTATTTCTCCCTTTTCATCGATCCTCACTGGATGTGTCCAGCCATTTAAAACCGAGTTCCATGCTCTTATTCCTTATGCCTGAATGAATACTCTCATTCGTGATTTCTATGTAGGATAATTTGAACCATCTAACAACGGAGGCCTAATGATTGATGCCCCTTCTCATATAGCCATGATTACAAAACAAGGATCTGCACCAACTTATTGTACCAAGTTATGATTCAATGACCTTGCTCTGATACCAATTGAAAAACAAATCTAAGGGGTGATTGTTTCGCAAACTTTTCGATTCGTTCTGACAAACACAAAAATCAGAAAAATTACAAGCACCAAAGATAAACAAAATTGAGATTTGTTAACGCAATTCGACACACTTTGTTTATATCTGCGGGGCCCTCACCCAGTTTGATTCTTTTACTAATGATAATAGTTTTATACAAGGCTTTCCTGAGCTGACACTACTCAACCCTTGACACTATCCCTCGTCCTTATTATCCGTGAAAGAATTTCACACCTAATAGTACGACCCACCTTGTACTAACCTCAACAAATGATTTTTCTCAACAATCTTATAACAAAAGAACACTAAATAAATAAATTTTCTTCACACCCACAACGACTTCATACGCAAGCCTCTAAGAAAAAAGTCTCACAAAATCATTACCATGTATGCTGCAAAAAGGAGAAAAACACAATGATCACTGTGGTCAAACCAAGACCTTAAAATCACGTCAACATGTCTTCCATTGAGAACTCTTTAACGCAATAGTAAAAAAAAATTAATCAAGACATAGAAACCTTCACACCATGCACAATCAAGAAAAGTGCAGCACACATACGCAAGCGTAGAAACCTTAACGGAGAACCAGCTGCACATCAAATACGTTAACAGTTACACCTAGAAAAAAAATCACAGCAGTAGTCCTTCAGCCCAATTGTCACGTGATGTAAAGGTAAGCCATACAAGATAGAGTTCTATCATAATTAGGAGACATTACAAGATAGAATTCTATCTTTCATACAATCTTTTATCAGATATTATCTCAATCAAATCCAAGAAATTATATGCCATCGTCATTAGAATTTGAAGCTAATTAACATTATCTTGAAAGTCCTATTATCAAATAATGTCAAAATTAATAATAAGATATATAACATATATCTTAACAATATCATTTACTATATATTTAGTATTATCTAGTAAATAAAATTTGATCAAATATGTAGTTGATTATCATATAAAATTAATTAATGTATTTTTAATTATTATAAAGTATGATAAATTTATATTCATAAATTCTTAATAAAATACATTAACGATTATATATAAGTGAATTGGAAAAAAGCATTACAGTAGAAGGATATCGTATGAATTTTGTTTATGCAACTTAAACCATATATGTATGTTCGGCTTTATGTATATTTGTTTGTGAGGTGTACTTGGTGATGATTGCTTGATAATCAAGGAAGGAAATAATTATATTAGGACCAGTTGTTTCTTGAAATCAGGTGACAAAAATGAAGCAACTCCTTTTTCGAATTGTTGAATGAAGCATACAATTATAAGAGCATCATTACTAATATTAGACGAAAAATAATAGCTTAATTAATGACAAGTTCGATCAAAGAATAACACCAAAATCAATTCTATATAAAGATGTCAAAAAGGGGCCGGGCCGGAATAGGGATGTCAAAAGGGGCTTGGTTCACGCTGACCCGACCCAATTTTGATCTAGGTTGATCGGGCCACGAGTTGAGGTCAGGCGGGCTCATTATTTCAAAAATGACATTGTTTTGAAAGAACCCATCCTGGCCTGGCAGGCCACAGGCCGAGCCCGACCCATCGACATCTCTAATTCTATATAGGCTATAGATTTGATCATTTTGTTTTTTGCCAAAAGTTTACGTTTAAACAAAATATAACTTAAACCTTAACATTTTAAATCATTCAAATTGAATCTTATCGTTTTCAAAATGTTTAGAACATATCTTAAATAGATTTTAAAAATTGATTAATATGGTATTATTTTATTTTTAAATAAAAAGTAAGTCTTGTTGTCACATGATTAAATTTTTTAATTAATCAAAAAATGAGTTCCACAATCACATAGTAGCGAGGCCATTATTTATTCATTTCAAATAGTAGATTTCACTTGTTACGTCGCAATGAGATTTATATTTATATATTTTAAATAATAAGACTCACTTGTCATATGACAGTAAGAGTAGGGTTCATTTTTTATTTGAAAATAAAATAATATTTCATCAACATTAATGTTTAACTATCAAAGATTAACCCCTTAAATTGTCCGACCACTTAAGAGTTAATTTTGAATGTTTCAAAGACGTTGATGTTTAATTTAAACGCTTTTTTTATTATATTGCAAACATTGGATTTTTAGTTCGAATAACAGATATATGCTTATTTCAGTAAAATAAAATAAAATATTATTCGATAGCCAAAATTCTAAGCGTTCTACTCATCAATTGCTTGATAATTAAAGAAATTAATAGAGGAACGAACTTGGGACGAGTCAAGTAAAACAAATTATAGTCTAATAGGTACACAAATACAAACGTAGTCAGGGTACTGATTAATGGGAATATGCTAACTCAGAAGCCTAATTACTGAAAGTCTAATAATTCCAATTGTTCCGAGGCCACGGAGCTCTGGAGGCCTAAGCTTCTATTTTCTGTTCCTCTTTTGGGCTACAATAGAGAGAAGCCTTGAAACACCTTCAGTCCACATATCATGTTCCCTCTGATTCTTGCACTCGAATTCAACGATCCCTCGTGCCGTCGTTTTCAGCCCAAAGTATCGATGCTCGTCGCCGCCCTCAAATAGGTATCTGCCCGGCCATGCTGGCATATCTTTGCACACCTCTAACACCACATCTGCATCACCAATGAAAGAAAATTTACAACTGAACCCTTTTTGTATGTTATTGTTTGATATATGCAAGAGAATGTAGAGTCTGTGCTCATCAGGGTATTGAAAAACAATTGCAAGTGTAGAAGGTTAAGAGTTTTTACTCTTTTTCTTCTTGGTGATTGTCCCTGCGACATGTCTACTCTTCATTTTTAGCATCACCTATAAGAAATATTGCATTGTTCCTCTTTGAGTCACATATAGAATGTAAAGGGTATGAAGGTTTGCTGAATATTGTGATCAAGAACACCCACCTGTCCTGTCCTGTGCAAATAAACAGAAACAATTTTCCAATGTAGATCGCCTGGAAACCAAATTGGCATCAGTTAACTAGAGTCCAATATTATTACCTGGTAATTTAAGAAAGTGCCGAGACAAAATAACATTACCTTTGCGAGTGCGTTTGAGAAGTTCACTGCCCTTGGCAAGAAACTCCAGGCTACAAGCACCCAGAAACCCTTCTCCGTAAACAAACTCACCACTGTAGCTCCGATTGTGAAGCCCATTATTCATTGCACCACATATCCCGACGCTTTTCTCTGCAGGAATCACTGCAGCTACGTTCACCACATCTTTCAATGCTCTTGCCTTCAATGTTGCCGCCCCACGAAGAGCTGCAAGGGATCAAAATATTTTCTTAAATCCCATGATTGGAAACACTAAGCACTATCCTCTTCCCCAGTTTTGGGGATTGCTACAACCCATCATAGCCATGTTCATGTTTGTATCAGCTGCAATAGTTGCAATAAACCCAGCAACTAAGGTTCTAAGAAGGGACTGCAGTCTGCAGATAATACCTGGACAGCAAGTTGTAAAGAGGAAGTGAGGACACTACCTGTGGCTGCAGCTGCGGTGAGAGTGGAAATATCGTCATGAGAACGAACATTGACAGCAGAGCTGACTACAGAAGCAAGATGGTCACGCTCAGCCCCCATAGCCTCTGCAGCCTCCACGCACTGTGCAGCCACCAATGTGGCTGCAGACGCCATGGCCATGTCTGTCTTGGCCAATTGCTCGTTTCCAGCCGACGTTGAGGAAGAGGCTGTTGCTGCGCCAATGGCAGCCACTGCCGCAGCCACCGCGGCAACTGAAATGGCGGCATGAAGCTGAGCATTGTGAGCTCTGCTCTCTTCTTTTTTCTTCTCTTTTCTGTCCTTTAACCACCTTCCAACTGTCTTTGCTCCTCCGGCCGGTGTGCCGCTGCCGGCACCGGCACTGGCTCTGCCGCCAGTGAACAGCGGGTAGATGGTTTTGTGTGAGCGCAAGTACTGATTGATTAATGCAATATTGTTAGAAAAGATCTGTTCTTTGGAAAAGCGTGAAATCCAAAATTTGCAGAAACGTAGGTGGTTCCTTATTATGATGAAAATAACAGGAGAAAACAAAACAGTTAAGAGACAAAAATCAAATTGTTTTTCATGAACATTAACAGCTAAAACATCGTCAAACAGAACAGTAGAACAGAACTGTTTCTAAGCAACGAAAACCCAGATAAGAATCTGTTGCCTACGTTTTGTATGGCAAATGAGGAACTCTTATATAAAGTTTTATTAATGTTATGAATGGGGGTAATTAAATGATCATAGGCTAGAATTGAAATGACTTGGGCAGGAAACAGGAGTCAGTCCCAGTTTTGCTTCAGATGAGCTAACACGCAAGATCATTACATGTGAAACATGTCTATTTCAAGCTCAATTTTCTCCCCTTATCTGCACTTCTTGACAACCAGTCTTTTCATTTTTCACCATCCTTTTCACCACATTAAGATACGTGCCATAAAGTATGTAGAGATCAGTTGTCTATCTGATTCTTACACTCTACCTGATGATAGGATTTTACTGACGTTACATAATTCATCCTTCATCACGTTCCTTAACCGTTCACAGCCGCATGATCAAATTTTGGTTTTCTATTTGATTTAGCGTATTTGGTTTCTTTGAGTGGGAATTTTCTCCTGGCGGGTAGAAGATGCTTCTTCTTTTGAGAATCCCAAAAAAGGAAAAATCGAAAAAGTAGAGAAATAAGTTGTGGCCCTGTGGGACTAGGCCAGCATACAACCTAACGATCATTTGAACAGCAGACTCATGACTGATTCTGTATAGTAATAGCTCAGCTCGGATTGCAGCCTTTCTTTTTCATTCCTTTTGGATTCTTTATGGCTTTGATGAAAGAAAGAAAAGAAGACCATGAACCTTGGTCAACAAGACACCTATAAAGATCTTAACGGGGATGAAAAGGTTTTATCGGAAGAAGACAAAAGCATCCCTCTGTATTTTCTGCGATTCTGAATAGTGAATACTTCTAATAAAGTAACCGAAAAATCAACTAAGCAACATAGGGGTTCTGCGGAGGGAAAGCTTTTTGCTATGGCTCTAAGTGTCTTAGTGCCCTATAAAGTAAAAGGAAACCACAGCTGTTATTGTTACAGAAAGAAAGTATAGCCAAACCTTAACAATGTCATCCAAATCTTCAGAAGGTGAAATAGGTGGACTGTCCGATTCTGCCAAGTTCAAAGGTCCGCTGCTATGTGAAAGCCTCCCTGATGTCAACGGTGACACTTCCTGCAAAAGAGTGTGAAATCCCATTACCACAATATGACTCTTTAACTTATAAGCAAATACAATGGAACGTATATCTCACTGATTGTGACATGATACGTTCGAGGACAAGCTGAGACGTAGCAGATGAAGCAAAAGATAACGGATAGGAAGGCATGGTATTATTAGCAACATCCTCGGTCTTCTGGCGGGAGATGACATCTTCAGGTATAGAAGTAGGCTTGTTATTAGAGTTAGCAATGTAAGAGAGAGCTTTGGAGACTTCAAGGCCTGGCACACTCCATGACCTTGAAAGGAACTCCATTGGCAATCTTGGGCTCTCAGGCAACTGAATGGTGCAAAGAGGGCTGAGTTCCGGCCGTCGGGTGTTGATCAGAGGGGTATCTTCCATCTAAAGGTTGGTCTGAGCTCAATCAACAAAGAAGAGTACGTAGTGGTTTTGAAATTTGGAGCAGTAAGTGTTGGCTTTATAGTAGAGGACCTAAAGGAGCTGCATGGCCAATGTGGTGAATAAAGAGGGTCAAGGTCTTGTTAGTAGGCATGTGGTCACGTTTCTTTTGTAGTGCCACGTGGCTTTATCACTGGAACCCACATTTCGACCTATCTGCTTCCTGTGATCGATGTCCGAGTTGAAAGAAAACAAATTTAAAATTGAAAAATGGAGGCATAAGACCGAGTTAAGACATAACTTAAGATACAGAGATGGGTGGACACAGCCTTGCCCTTGCAGGTCTGAAAATAGGCAGCGGTATGACATAACAGGACGAGGCACTTGGGTGGTGACCACAGTGACTGTGTTCCTCGAACCATCTTAAAGGTCTTGGCAACATCTTGAGCCGACAAGTTTGGAGAAGCAAACAAAATTTGAGCTGAACTAGTTATGTTTGCCTCCACAGTTTTGGACACAAAGCTTGCGACTGAGAACAAAGCAATATGCTAAAATGGAAATACGCGTGCCCATATTGCGTCATCTTCTCCCTCTTTTTATCTCGTCTCACTCCTTTTGCTTCTTACCCAAAGTAAAGCATCCAACATTCTATCGTTTGCTTTTCTTACACACTGTTCCGATCACAAGTAGTCATCAAAACTCTGGCCTGTCATCTTGTCTTTTGCTCAGTCAACACTAACTCTAGGGCTAAGACCACTGTTCATCACGGGCTAAACCGCTACTACTGCAGTCACCAAGTGAACAAGCAAATCAATCCCTGAAAACACAATCCTCAGCCTGTAATTCGCATTACAATATCGAAAGTTAGAACAGTTGTTTGAAGGAGGTTGCTGACTCCATTGACCCTCATGGCTCAGGTTAAAGAGCATCGATGTCATTCGTAAACGGTCTTAGCCTGGATGAAACAGAGCCTTGAGACTCCCCAATTCAGTATGTTCGGATAGACAGTCTCCATCGGGAACTCGTGATCTTTACCGACTTTGTATAACGTGACACTTTAAGCTGTACTGGGTTAAAACTTAAAAGAAAGAAATCAATAAAAGTAATCAGTTCCACGTAGCAAATCGTAGTATATGATAGCAAGTAGCAGATATGGGCAATTTGTTACGGGAACTTCAAAATCAGAATGGGAGAAACGTCACATAACGGACTGTAAGTTTGCAATTGTGTTATTTATATCCCACGCTGGTTTTTTCCGCTCCATTTGATCTTTGTACGTGGGGATGACCAAACAACTCTGATAACTAATCAGACTACGGGTAAATGAAAGCATTGGGCTTCAACAAGAAAACGAGATCTTTCATTCTCTTCAATACAACTTTCCAGTTCAATTGCATTGTCTCATCCCAATTTCACATCAATTCGTCTATATTACCAGTCCCAGTCACCTTCTAGTGCTTAATTTAATATTCACCCTATAAACTTGTAGAGGGATGAAAATTACATGTACAGAGTGTTTGAAAGTGTTCCAACTAGGCCAAACGTACACAGTTAGAAAGTCTCTTTGAAGCTCTTAGCTAACCAAATGGCAGTTTCCCTCGGAGAAACCTTCTCAGGACCAAATGGCTTTAGCAACACCCCAAGCTCATCAAACCGTTTATCTTGCAAGAGCCGTGCACTAAACTCAAGCAAACCTTCTAATGCCTCAGCTCGTTGTTGGTATGACGAGGTGTCAAACCGCCGCTGTTGGGATTCAGAAGATGATCGGCTTGATGTGCCACTTGTAGGGTTATGCTCTGAGCATTCACTTCTATTCTGTGAAACTAGCTGGTTGGTATTTGTGAATTGGGGTTCGGCAACAACTTTGTCCACAACCTGGACCATGCACTTGTCCTTTGTGATTGACAAGTCAGTGCTGTCTCTGGAGGAAGAAGAGCATTGTGCTGAAGTTGATGATGTTGCGTGGGCAGGAATAAGTAGGTCTTCAGAAGAGGCCAAAGGAAATTGAGCAATCTTATCTATTCGTGGAGCATTAACAGAAATATCAGGAGACTCCAAGCCACGAATCAAACCAACATTGGCTCTATATGGAGTTTCTGTGGTTGCAGCTCTAACAATGAACGGCAGTGACACTCTACGATCTGGATGGGAAGATTTAGTCACTGGTGTACAAAATGCAGGAAGCTGCAAAGAGAACACACAATTAATTGAACAGATAAAGGTTCTCAACTGAATCAAGCATAGTGAACATCAAAATAACTGACGTTTGCCTTTACAACTAGAGAACCGCATCAAGGGTGGTCAAGCACAAAAGTGGAACTTCATAGATATAAAAACCTACTTGACAGTGCTAGGTGATCACTTGAGCAAAATTTTCAAAATCGCCTCAGCAGAACTAGGCCTTAGGCCCACCCTCAAGAAAGCACTTGTTTATGAATATTGTCAATGTAGTTTTTATAGTAAACAATTCAATAAACAGGATACAATACATGATAGAAGATTGAGGTATTTTCAAAGCACCATGCAGCAAGCAAGCTTAAGTAGGCAGTTGAACTCATTCCTCCAGATGATCAAACCTTAGAACCACCTAAAGAAATATTATAGTCAAAGCAAATGCACAATTTTAGTCATACTTACTGATTCACGCTTTGAAGTGTTACTTCTTGACATTGTCTGTCCCCTTGGAGTAGCAGAAACTTTAGTTGATATTAATCTTGGGGATTTTGCAGTCACTGAAAACTTTTGGGTAGCTGCCACCTTAGTAGTGTCTCTGTGGACAATGCCAACAGATAATTCTTCAAACTTTGAATTTACAAAGCCTAGGGGTTCCTGTTCTATTCCAGAGGAATTGATGGCATGTTCTTCAATTTCAGATATAATAGGACTCTGGGATCTATCATTGCTGAATGATCGCCTTCTCTCTGTGTCATTTAGAAAGGAAATAGCTTCTGGCTGCAAGAATCTTGTTTTCTTTATGAAGTTGGATTCGGACCGTTGGACAGGGAAAGTATGTCTCCTGGGGCTGCTCAATTTCAGGTGTATCTTAAGAACATAAGGTTGAAGATGTGGGTGACTGAGCAACTCTGAAGCCTGGCACAGAAAATTAATTTTAATGGAAAGAATAGATGGTCTATCCAATGTTAACGCACCTAAAGACATTCCCTAAGCTGCTAATTAACGTGCCTAAAGTGCACCTAACCAAAGACACAGTTAGGCAGTCTTTTAGCCAGGACCAAATATAATAATCTACATTGATCTTTGCATGCCCAAGCCAATAATAATGGTCAAGCACAGGTTTCTCATAATGAAAGTGATTAAGTAAAGTAAAATCCAGATGATGTAAATTTCTTTGAAGATTTTTGGCATCATAGGATAAAAGAAACTTAGTGCTTCAGGTTTGAAGTATAAAAGCTAAGGTAATTATTACAAAACTAGAAGCAAAAGCACAAGTTACATTATAACAAAAACTCTCGAAGATTCCCTCTTTGGTTTCAAAACCCAAAATTTCCCACCCTGGCTTTTTTCCTTCCCGCTTCTTCCTCCTAACCTTCCTCTCCTTGGTGTCCAAGCGCCAATTAGGCCTGTGCTGTGGGATGGAAGTAGGTGAGACATCCTGTCCACTAGACGAATTTCTGCCTCTATCTTGCGAGGGGTCTCTACCATGCAGGCTAGTGTGTCCGACAAGGTACTAGTCCAACGAGAGAGTCCCAACGCGTGAGCTCTGAAAGCGGGAGCTCAAGTGTGGTCTTCAGCATTAATAGGGTTCTTCTGGAGTAAGCGGCTTTTCCTGTAGTAAATGCATGGGCAAAAGCCCGATGGAGTAACAAGGGATTACAAAGGTGTTACTTCGAGAAAATGGCACCTTTCTCCTTAAGTTTGAACAGGATAGTGCATTCCAAGCCATCGCAGAACAGAGGCCTTGGCACATAGGGGATCAGCCACTCTTCTTACAACGATGGAGGCCAGGTCTTGAAGTGGACCGAGTATGCTCTTGTATATCCCATTGTGGGTTTATTTCCACAATATGCCTAGGGAATAATTGTGGGGGGGGGGGCTTTGGGGGTTAAGTTACCTTGCTAGTTTCTTAGGTAAACCCCTAGGCATGGATTCTTAGACAGCACATAAGGAACGAGTTGGCTATGCCAAAGTGTGCATTGAGGTGCAAAAAAATGCTTCCTTGCCGGACAGTCTGATCGTGTTGAGCTTGGGGGAAATGGTCCAGAAGACGATCCCACTGTCTTAGTGTCTTCAGCAAGGCTCCAAGTAGAGAAATGGTAGATCCAACACCTGCTATATAGAGAGAGGATGAAGCCAGGGAGTTTAATAATCACAGTGGAGCCAGAAATGTCAAGATAGGACATCCTAAAACTGGTAGTCCATGTACCTAGAGTCAAATGGATATCCAAGAATAGGGTAAGGCCAATACCAACCCAGCCAACCATAGCACGTCACAGTTGATTTCCTCGAATTTGGAAGCTATGGAGCCTAATCCATTGGCAACTGACCCTCCATTAGTAAGAGATTCCACCGCTTATGAGCATGTTAATACAGTCTCCGAGCCAGAGTGTTCATTATCTAGGGAATTCCCCTCTGATTTGGAATCTTCTGAGCCAACTACTATTGTCCTTAAGACGAATAAGTGCAATACTACTAGGAAAAAAGGTAAGAAGAAATGCAAAGGGGTTATATCCCCAGAATGTCTTTTTTAGGAATACTCGGGGTCTTAATGATCCCCAGAAAAGGTTTTTGTTAAGGGAGCTTATCCGGGACGAGCAACCTGGCTTGGTAGGATTGCTTGAGCTTGGGGGAAATGGTCCAGAAGACGATCCCACTGTCTTAGTGTCTTCAGCAAGGCTCCAAGTAGAGAAATGG
>JANVCQ010198715.1:0-23219 GCA_025531925.1 Erythroxylum plowmanianum
ATGAATAGCCTAGAAAAATTCCTGAATAAGTCTTAGAATCAAATTTATCCAAAATTTCCTTTGTATTCAATATAGTATGCAACCAAATGGATGGAAGTAAGATATATTAGGCTTCCTTCGTTTCCATAACTCATATGGAGTTTTCTTCAACAAAGGTCGCATAAATATTCTATTTTGAAGTTTCAAGTTGAATGGGGAATCAATGGGTTAGAGAGAGACGCTCTGCCTTCTCTCTAGCTTTTACCCAACCCTCCCTCACTACTGCCTTCTCTGTTTCTCCTGTCCCTTTTTACTCTTTGCCGCCTGATTTCCCATGGCTTCTCCGCCCTTACGGGCAGTGGATTTTCCGCCTCTACCCTTTGCCCCTACTCCTCCTACCCAAACCTTTCAACCTTCTTCTTCACCTTCTAGCGCTGCCTCTAACCCACCGAAGACCTGGAAGCAAGTGGTTGGGGACTCCCTGGACTCCACGCTCTCTTATCAACCTCCGACTGAAATTAACGGGAAGTACATTGTTTGCCCAGATATTGCTACTCTCCAGGAGGGTGCCAACTCTTGGAAATCGACCCTTGTGGGTTTCTTCCTAGGCCAACATTCGGCCTTCCCTTTTGTCCTTCGGTGGGCAAATAAATACTGGAAGAACCGAGGGCTTCTTGATGTCTTGCTTACAGAATACAACCTCATACTTTTCACTTTCTCTTTGTCATCCATAGCTGACAAAATCTTGGAAGAAGGCCCATGGCATTTCGGCAGTCAGCCTCTCTTCCTCCAACTTTGGCAACCTGGTATGAAATTGGAGACATTAACCGTCCAGAACCTCCCGATATGGGTTAACTTCCATAAAGTCTCCTTAGAGTATTGGACTACTCAGGGGCTCAGTCTGTTAGCTAGCTATATCGGCAGACCTCTGTGTATGAACGAAAATATGGCGACTAAAAAGCGTATTGGTTACGCCAGCCTTTGTGTGAGTATCGAAGCTTCAAAAATGCTACCAGATGAAATTCCTATTATGCGCTTGGGGGAGGGGAATAAGATCTACGAGGACTGCATTGCAATCTCTTATATTGGCAACCTCCTTCCAAAGCTCCAGCTACTGTCTAGCAACCAACAGGTAAATTGTTCAAAACTGGTTCTTACCATAAACTGATGAACCTTGAGGAGGAATTAACTAGCAATCAACACCATAGCAATGGGGAGGTCTCTGTGCCTTTTGGTGGTAAGGAGGAAAGAGAGGTATTGATCACGGTTCCTCCCGCACCAACACAGGACACTGAATAGGGTATATCTGCGGTTGGTTTGAGTAATGGTTCAACTCCTGCTTCTGATATTGTGGCAACGCCTAACTGTAATATAAATACCCCTTGTTTGGAGAGCGATCCTATAGTTTCAACCTCCCAACTCTAGGAGGTGTCGTGTGATAATTCCTCTTCTCATGATAGCCTAGCTATGACTGATCCTAGCTTGCCTCCAGACTGTTTTAAAGAAGCTGATTGCGGCAATTCCCACTCTCTCTCGACACAGAAAACTCAACGAGGCAGAGGTAAAGGCCTCAAATCTACCCCTAAACCCATATGACCATCTTGACATGGAATGTCAGAGGAATAAACTACCCTTCAAAAATGTTAGCTGTGAAGGATTTTGTGTGGCAAGAGAAGCCTATTGTTCTTGGTTTATTGGAAACAAAAATAAGGTTGGAGAATCTGAATAAGTTAGATGTTTTGGGACCTCAATGATTTGTCCTTTCCAATCATGCTCATCATGCTTTTGGTAGGATCATCGTCTATTACAACTCAGATGAGGTTCACGTGGATGTTCTAGCAGCTATGGATCAGATTATGCATTTTCACGTTCGATTACTGTAGGGGCAAGTTGATTTAAATGTCTCTTTTGTTTATGCCCACAATTTGGAATTCCAAGGATGGGATTTATGGAGCTTCCTCCAACATCTTAGTGCCCATATCTCTCATCTGTGGCTTGTTTGTGGGGACTTCAATTCCACTCTTTATGCTATAGAAGCCCAAAGAAATATCAGTCTCAGGTCTTCCTCCTCCGACTTGCTGGAATGTGTTGAACATGTTCAGTTAACCGACCTAAAATCCTTTGGTCACTTCTTCACCTGGTCCAACAAGCAACAGGTTCGATGGTACATTCGGAAGAAATTAGATAGAGCTCTTGTTAATGAGCTATGGCTCCAGTGCTTTCCCAATAACATTGCCACTTTTCTGGATCCCTTATTTTCGGATCATATGCCCATCATTGAGTCCAAGCTCACTATGTCCGCTGCTACGCATCACCCCTTCAGATTCAACAACTTTCTAGTTCAGGATCCTGGGTTTAGTTTTGCATGTGAGGCTAGTGCTCTCTCCAACATTAGAGGGATAAAACAATACTGTTGTATTCAGAAATTAAAGATTATTAAACAAAAGTTGAAGCTTCTTAACTCTTCTAAGGGGCCTACTGCTGAAGCTATTACCAAGACCAGATTGGAGTTAACTCGACTTCAATCTTTATTATCCTCCCACCCAGACAGTCAGTTGCTTATAGACCAGGAGAAGATTGCTCTTTCCCACTACCTTCAAACTATTAATAATCACTCCTCCCTATTGCAACAGAGGACTCGGATTAATTGGCTGAAGGATGGCGATAGCTACACTCAATTCTTTTTCCATTCCATTCTCGCCCGAAGGAACCGCAACAAAATCTATTCCATCTCTTCCCATAACGGTTCAGTCATCACTGATCCATGTCTAATACATGATGAAGCATTCTGATTCTTTGGCTCTTCCCTGGGAGCTGAGGTTCCTACAAATGTCACAAGAGGTGAATTCCAACTTCTTAACCTGACTCAAGTTTCTACTGCAGATTTTTCTCTGTTAACCAAGCCTGTGGAAGATCGAGAGATTGAGAAATGTGTCTTTAAAATGAATGGAATGAAATCCCCGGGTCCGGATGGTCTTAATGGTTTCTTCTTCCAACATTCTTGGCCTATAATTGGAGGTTTTGTCAAGGAGGCAATCCATGAATTCTTCCGCAGTGGTGTTCTTTTAAAGGAGCTGAATAAAACTTTCTTGTGTTTGATTCCTAAAGGGTCAAATCCTCAGAGCTTTGCTGATTACCGTCCCATTTCTTATGCCAATTTCTTGTATAAAGTGATCTCTAAAATTCTGGCTGATAGATTGAAGCAAGTTCTTGCTCCTTTGATCAGTGACAACCAAAATGCGTTCCTATCGAATAGGCATATTGGGGACAATATTCTTATTGTTCAAGAACTGTTGAAGGGTTACTCTACTAAGAATGGTCCTCCGAACTGCACTTTGAAGATTGATTTCCATAAGGCTTTTGATAGTATCAGGTGGAAATTCATTCACTATATGCTGGAAGCATTTGGATTTCCAACTCAGTTTATTAAGTGGATCCTCGAATGTATTACTTCGGCCTCTTTCTCAATTCTGGTTAATGGTTCCCTTACCCCTTATTTTAAAGCTGCAAGGGGTCTCAGACAGGGAGATCCGATATCCCCTTACCTCTTCATTCTTGCTATGGAAGTTCTCACAGCCATGATACGGAAGGAGACCACCTCAGATGCCATTTTTAAATATCATGCAAAGTGCAAGTAGCTGAATCTCACTAATCTTAGTTTTGCCAATGACCTTCTTCTTTTTGCAGGGATGATTTGTCATCCATTCGTTCCTTTATGCGAGCTCTCCATGTTTTCAAACAAGCTTCTGGGCTGCATCTTAATCTTCAAAAAAGTCACTTCCTCCTTTCTAAAAGTGCAGTCCACATGGAGCAGTCTATTGCAAAAGCCACTGGAATGAAACTTCAAACTCCCCCCTTCTTTACCTTGGACTCCCGATGTCGACCAAACGACTAACCTTCTCTGAATGCCGCCCTCTTTTAGACAAGCTTCAAAGGCGAATAAAGTCTTGGATGAATAAATCTCTATCATATGCGGGTAAGCTTCAACTTATTAAATCAGTCCTGAATTCGCTGCATGTGTACTGGAGTTCTCATATGTTTTTATATCAAAGTATCATAAAAGAAATAGAGAGATCTCTTCAATCTTTTCTCTGAAGTCACCCAAATGTGCGTCCGGGTGCCGTCAAGGTTAAATGGGCTGATATCTGCTTTCCAAAACAAGAAGGTGGACTCAACCTTCTTTCCATTAAAGCTGCTAATCAGTCTCTCATTCTCAAAAAATTATGGTAGATTCTGGATGACAAGAAAAGTTTATGGATTAAATAGCTTCATGTTTATTTCCTTAAGGGGCATAGTCTATGGGTTGTCAAGTCATCTAGTTCCCACTCCTTTTTTCTAACTCAATTGTTGAAATTGAGGGATTCTGTTCATCCGGATAGCTCAAGTGTGATTAAGGATGGTCGCCTCGCCTCCTTATGGTTTGACAATTGGTCCACTAGGGGACCTCTTATTAATGGGGGATTTTTTCCACGAGCTACTACTTCCTTTCCTTTAGAAACTCGGATGAGCACCTTCATCGCTGGCTGCGAATGGAGTTTTTCTAGAAGCCTGATCTAGTTTCAGCCCAATTATCCTCCTTCCCCTCAAAAGCCGGACATATTTTTCTGAAAAGGGATTCCCCTTGCGCAGCTCACAAACCGATATATTCGTGATTTTGTCCGCAGTCATCGCTCTCCAGTTCCTTGGACCCCTAAGGTATGGAACAAGCACCTATTGTCGAAACTTTCATTCATTTTCTGATTAGCTATCCAGAACAAGTTGTCTACAGCGGATTGACTCTCTTACATCCAACTGAATACCAACTGCCCTATGTGTTTAATTCAGAGAGAATCTTGCAACCATCTATTTTTTGAATGCCCCTACAACAAGGCCATATGGGATTATGTCACTGCTTCTTGTTATTGGACGCAACCAGGGACAACCATTTTGGAAATCACTAATGGTATTTCTGTACACTCACCCATCCATCTCATCATACTGGGAGTTTGTATTTATAGGTTATGGAAGGAACGCAACCATAGACGTTTCAGGGATCAATCATCATCCAAAGAGTCGTTGATTTCCCAGATTTTCAAGGACATAAGGGAGATCGTTATTTCCAAAAAACTTCAAACACGATGCAGCTCATCTCTTTGCTCTTCTCTACGCATTTAAGGTTCCCTTCTTTTTTCATGATATTTGAGTAAGGTGGAAAAAGCAGCATCTCTTTTTGTTTACCTCTAGCCACTGTTGAAGCTTTGAGGCTTTTGTGTTTGTTTCCTACTGCAATTTTTTCCTATTTGAGTAGATAGCTTTCTTGCTTTGATACTTTGGCCTATTCCTTAAACTCTTTTATTTTGTTTCTTTATTCATTCAATCTATTCTTCTTTAAAAAAAGTATTCTATTTTGAATATAACAAGCTGTCTTCACAGCTTCTACCCAAAAATACTTAGGAAGATTCATTTCACACAGCATAGTCTTTGCAATTTCCTGAATCGTCATGTTCTTCCTTTCTACAACTCCATTTTGTTTTGGAGTTGTAGGAGCAGAGAAATTATGGAAAATTTCATTATCCTCATAAAATATTCTAAATTTCTCATTCTCGAACTCACCACTATGATCACTTCTAATACTAGCAATAGAAATTCCTTTTTTATTCTGTAACTTTTTGGAAAGTACTTTAAAAAACATAAAAGAATCATCCTTATGTGATAAGAATAATATCCAGCAAAATCTAGTGAAGTCATCAGCAACTACAAGACAATACTTCTTTCCATTAAGACTCAATTTCCTAGTAGGGCCAAATAAATCCATATGTAACAACTCTAGAGGTCTAGATGAAGTTACAATATTTTTAGAAGAAAAAGTTGTTTTAACCTGTTTTCCTTTATGACAACTTTCACAAAAGAAATCCTTGTTAAAATTCATTTTTGGTAATCCTCTTACCAAATCATGTTTAATCAACTTAGAAATGTGTTTAAAACTAACAAAACCTAGTTTTTTGATGCCAAATCATTTTTTCTTCATCTGTTGATATAAAATAAGAAATATTTTAACTTTCTTAAATCTTCTAAAATGATTTTGTAAAGATTGTTTCATCTTTTGGCAGAAAAGAATATGGAACCATCTTTGTTTTTGACTACATAAGAATTTTGATTAAAGGATACTTCAAAACCAAAATCACATAATTGACTGATACTAATCAAATTATGTTTTAAACCATCAACTAGCAGCACATTATCAACAGATGCAAAAGAATCTTTACCAATTTTATTGATTCCAATTATTTTGCCCTAATGGTTATCTCCAAAAGTTACCGATCCTCCCTTCTTATCTTGAAGATCTAGGAAAATAGACCTTCTTCTCGTCATATGTCGTAAGCATCCACTATCCAAATACCATTGGTGCTAGTTGCTTTTTCCAAGGAAGGAGATCTGCAGTAGATATTATATTTTTCTTAGGTACCAAGATTTTCTTGGGTCCTTTGGGGTTAGTCTTAACATGATTCATGAAATGATGATAACGTGATTGATACAATTTTTTCCTATTAGAAACAAGTTCTTTTTATACTGAGTATTGTTTTTAGCAAACCTTAATCCACTCTTTTCATTTGGGTGTCTATATCTTCCTAGCATGTCATTCATCTTTCTTGTACTCTCAGTGAATGTTGATAAATCAGCTAAAAGATTATTAATCCTTTGTTTTAGCTGACTGACCTCCTCAGATCTATCTATAGCTACCTTTTTCTTCATATTGTCTACTTGTTTCTTCAGGCAGACATTTTGCCTCTCTAACTCTTGCGTGTTCTTCAAGTTTTCTACAAACTTTTTCTTTAATAATCTATACTGCTTAAGTATAGCATGAGAATCTTCTAATAATTCAGAGTATGCATCTTGTAATTCTTTAAAATTAGAGGTTACCTCCTCATCACTTTCTCTTTCTGCTACCAGGCAAATGCTTGCTTGAACTGATGCCTCTGAATCAGTATCAAATTCGAACGAATCCAAATCTTCCCATGTTGCCATCATGCTTTTCTTGTTTTCTCTATTTTTCTTAGATTTTCTTTTCAGCAATGGACATTTAGACTTGTAGTGTCTAGGTTTATTGCATTCGTAGCAGATGACAGATGTTTTCTCATTCTTGCCTTCATCTTTGCTATTCTTCTTGAAAGATAACTCTTTGTTTCCTCTTGCTTTCTTCTTCCACATGCGTCTGATCTTCCTTGAGATAAAAGATAATTCATCATCTTTTTCGCTTGAATCTTGTCCAGATTCACTAGAGTCGTCATTCTTGACTTCTTCGATCTTCAACACTTTTGACAATGAACTTTTCTTTCTTTGAATCTTGTGATTCTTTTGTCCAGCCTTCAACGCTATAGATTTATCCCGTCTGGGTTTATCTTTTGCATCGAGCTCCACTTTATGTATCTTCAAGGATCTAAGCAATTCATCAAGCTTTAATACTCTCAAGTCCTTAGCTTCTTGTACCGCAGTGACTTTAGGTCTCCACATTTTCGATAGGCTTTTGAGAATCTTTCGAACATGATCTTGATTATCATAGATTCTTCTAAGAGCTTTGAGTCCATTGTCGATAGTTTGAAATCTTCCAAACATCTGATCGATAGACTCATCTTCCTTCATTTTGAACAGCTTATACTAGTGTACAAGAATTCTTATCTTGGATTCCTTCACTTGGTTGGTGCCTTCATGTGTGATGGATAGAGTATCCCACATCTCCTTCGCAGTGTCGCATCTATGAACTTTATCGTATTCACTTTGCTTAGGGCACAACTTAGAAATAACTTGGCCTTTGAATTTAACTAGAATCTTGCTTTTTGATCAATTGACCATCTGGTATGTGGAATGGCATTCCCTTCATCATCCATCGGTGTATACGGCCCATTCTCTATAATCTCCCATAGATCAATATGTGTAGATTCAATGAAGACCCGCATCTTGTCTTTCCAATAGTGGTAGTCTTCACTATAGAAAGTAGGAGGTCTAGTGATAGAGGCACCTTCATCTATATAAACGTGTGATTCTGCCATGGATCTTTATCCACACTTTGTAATGATGGTTCTTGGATACCGAGCTCTTATACAAATTGAAGTAAATCACATGTTAGTATAGACTTTATATTCAATGTACAAAATGCACAAGAAGGGGGGGTTGAATTGTGTATCCTTTTTCGTGAATACTATCCCCTTTTCAAAAATTCCTTGAAAACTTGCTTTCTTAAAAACTGTTGAGTAAGAATCCCTATATATTGCAATTAACTTCTATATACTTGTATAAAACAATAGAAATTAAAAGTAAAGAGTCCAGAAGTTGATGCAACGATTTTATTCTGGTTCACCCCAAACCATGGGCTACGTCCAGTCCTCAGAATCCTTTCTAAGATTTCACTATTCTTTTCAAACTGAACAAGTATTCTTTTCATATAGCCTCTTCAGGTCTCTTACACTAAGTATTCTTTTTCTCACTTAGCCTCTTCAGGCTCTTAGCTTTTCTTCTCTCTTATAGAAAGATATTGCGAGCTTTGTTACAGATATGATAGCTCTCATGTTTCGCACAAATACAATGTTTAAAGAACTTAAGATTAGTATCTCAAAGCACTAATTGAATTCAATAACTTTTTCATAAACTCAAAAACTTTTTTTTTGTCTTCGACTCCGACTCGTATTTATAGCCTTCTTCTTCAACTGCTTCTTAATAACTGTTTCTTTTTTCTTGTTTCTTAATCTTTGAAGAAACAGTTATTCAGTTGAGTTCTGTAACTAACTCAAACTGATTAACTATCTGACGTAGTATCAAGTCTTTGTCTTATATCGCTTCCGTCTTACTTTTGCTTCCATCTTATTTTCTTTCGTTTTAGTTTGCTTTAGCTTCCGTCTTAGTTTTGCTTCCATCTTAGTTTCTTTCATCTTACTTTTTCTTCAGCTTCCGTCTTAGTTTGCTTCAGCTTCTATCTTTCTTTTACTTTAGCTTCTGTCTTACTTTTGCTTCCATCTTAGTTTCTTCCGTATTACTTTGGCTTCTGTCTTAGTTTGCTTCCGCTTTCGTCCTAGTTTGCTTCCGTTTTTGTCTTAGTTTCTTCCGTCTTACTTTTACTTCTGCTTCTGTCTTAGTTTGCTTCTGTTTTAGTCTTAGTTTGCTTCTACATCCGTTTTAGTTTTTTTCAGCTTCCGTCTTAGTTCCTTTCTTCTTACTTTAGCTTCTGCTTCCGTCTTAATTTCGTTTCAGCTTCTGTCTTCGTTTGCTTCAACTTTCTCACTTCCGCTTAAGCTTCATTACTTTCTAATATTATTATTATTTGATTTTCATCAAAATTATTTAGACGTGAAGTCATTTTGACTTAACAATATAGGCCTCGTGGAGGAGTGCCTAAGTAAAAGCAAACTCAATAGAAAGAGAAGATGGTGTGAGAAAAAGGTGCCATTGAAAAAGAAGGCTTGCTCTAGTCTTCGATAATCGATGAAGGAGTCTTCGAGGGAATCCCTCACAGAGGAATGCCAACAGATTATTTCGACGAGGGAATCTGATTATTTTAGTGGGGGTGGTTTGTTAGACCCCTAAGTCCAAATTGTGGGATTGTGCTAGTGTTGGCAAGCGTTGGCCAATGCTCAACACATAAGTCAACCAGATGAAGGTGTGTTGATGAGGAAATAAGTCAAAGTCTTCCGAGTTGGCGAGCAAAACCTGAGGAACTTGCAAAGTAGGCAAGTAATGCGGGAAGTATTGACCAAGATCTCGAGAGTAGGTAAGATTTGATATGCGTGGGTATACGTAGGCACGCATTGATAGAAATCTTCAAAGAGATATGAGATTCAGATGCAAGGTCGCGCAGATTTGAAAAACTAAATCATGTGAGACCCAAGAGTCTGCAAGAAGGCGCAAAGGTATTCGAGAGACCCCATGAGGATGCATAAAGGCATGCGAGCGCAACGAGATGCATAAACACCTAACTTCAACGAGGCAGGTCGAAGGCATGTAATATGCACCGTGCATGAGCTTGATCATAGACGATGGACTTGTCCATGGACGTGCATTGATGGACTTATGTACAAATAGGTTGTGGTGAAGACACATCAACAATGACGTGGCAACTATGGATGATGTGGCATATGATGAAGTGATGGATAAGATCACTATGGATGAACATCATCTTTAAGAGATAAAGATCACATGGAAGGATCATCTGAAGATAAAGGAGATCTTCGTGGATAAGGATAATCTTTCCTAGATAGGGTAAATCTTTTAAATGTGATGTAATCTTATTAAATAAGATAAGATTGTGATCTTAGCTAGTAGAGTTCTACTAGGACTCTTAGTCATCCGAAGGAGCCTATAAATAGCTCATTAGAGTTGAGACCTATTCATCAAATCAGATTAGATCAGAGTTGAGAGTTTTTGGGGGAAAGTTCTCATTGTAAGGGATTTGAGTAGGGAGTTCTTGTAAAGGCTTCGAGTAGGGAGTTCCTTGATTGTTTCGAGTAGTAGGTACTCGTGTCTTTTGTTAACATTTTGTTGAGAGTTAATGAAAGAGGTAGCTTTGGCGACATTTAAAATTCTCTTGTTGCTTTCTTTACTTTATTACACTTATGTTCTTTTCATGTATAAAGGAAACACTTAATCACTTGTGTGTGCGTGAGGTGTTAGAGGGCTAACGGAATTGTTCGGCAACATTCACGTGAGAAGGCCGAATCTTTGCTTAAGTGGACCTAAGCGGGATTGTCGTACGAAGGTGGGCGCAACTTGCGATGAAAGTTCAAGTCCAAAGAAAACCTTTGTAACAAATGGTATCAGAGCCAATCTAAAGTGATGGCTGGTGGAAGTAATTTGACGAAAAGGGTTACTAGAATAGAGGCGATTCTTGAGTCTCTATCCCCCACAGATGAGGGAGTAGTTCCTTTGTTGGAATGTATAGTAGCCTTGGAGAGGGAGCTTTAAGATACTATAAGAGCGCTCGAAGAACAAGTGAAGGCTCATGAGGAGATAAATTATGATCTGCTGGTGCTGAAACGTATGATGTCAAGGCATGAGACGGGTGTCCAAGTTGAAAGCGCTATGGTGAAGGTGTGAGAGACACAAGTTTTTGATGGCAAACAGAGTGCCAAGGAGCTCGAAAATTTTTTATGGGATATAGAGCAGTACTTTATAGCAGCAAAGGTGGTGGATTCGGAGAAGGCGTCAATCACAGTGATGTACCTAGTGGGTGATGCGAAGCTGTGGTGGAGAACGAGAACCTCCAATGACATCAGTGCAGGTAGACCTCCCATTGACACTTGGGAGAAGATGAAGAAGGAGCTACCGAATCAGTTCCTACCCAACAACACTTCTTGGCTCACGAGGGAAGCTTTGAAGGGGTTGAAACAAGACAGCTTAGTGAGGGAGTATGTGAGGAAGTTCACATTAGCGATGTTGGATGTGCGGAACATGTCAGAGGAGGACAAGTTGAACAACTTCATTAGCGGCTTGCAAAATTAGGCACAAATGGAGCTTTGAAGGCAGAACGTGAAGGACCTCCGCAGTGCAATAGCAGCAGCAGATGCCTTGATGGATTTCTAATTGCCACCACTAATTCTAACCTACGAAGAGGGTAAGAAAAATGGTGGAAATCAGGATGGCAAGGAAAAAGGCAAAGAGAAGGTGGGAGAATCTTCTCAACATAAGAAGAAGCAATTGAAGGGACCGGTTGCATGCTTCATCTGTCAAGGGTTGCATTTTGCTTGAGAATGCCCACAAAGGAAGAAGGGCAAGGAGTAGATGAACTCCATAGTTGCAAAGGACAAAGGAGGGAGCGATGAAGATGACTTGGGAGAAGAAGCCATCAATAACATCACCTATATAAATTGTATAGGCCTCGTGGAGGAGAGTCCATGCAAAAGCAAACTCGACGAAAACAGGAGATGGTGCGAGGAAACATTGCCATTGGAAGAGAAGGCTTGCTCTAATCTTCGACAGTCGAAGAAGGAGTCTTCGAGGGAATCGCTCATGGAGGAGTGCCCACAGATTATTTTGACGAGGGCGTCAAATTCTTTTAGTGGGGATGGTTTGTTAGACCCCTAAGTTTAAACTGCAGGATCAAGCAAGTGTTTGCAAGCCTTGGTCAATGCTTGGCACGTAAGTCGGCACGAGGAAGGCACATTGATGAGGAAATAAGGCAAAATCTTGCGAGCTAATGAGCAGAACTTGAGGAACTTGCAAAGTAGGTAAGGGATGCAGGAAGAATCGATGAAGATCTCGAAAGTAGGTGAGATTTGGTACACGTGGGAATACGTAGGCATGCATTAGCAAAAATCTTTCACGAGATGTGAGATTCGATTGCGAGGCTGCACATATTTGGAAAACTAAGTCATGCGAAACCTGAGAGTACACGAGAAGGTGCAAAGGTATGCGAAAGACCCTGCGAGGATGAGCGAAGGCAAGTGAGCATGGTGAGGTGCATAAACACCTTACTTCGACGAGGCAGGTCGAAGGTATGTAATATATGCGAGGTTAAATACTAACTCGGATTGTGACTTATGACTTAGTCATGGAGTGACGAGACTGCACCATGAATGAACTTGATCATGGAAAATGAACTTGTCCATGGACGTGCATTGATAGACTTATGTGCAGATAGGTTGTGGTGAAGACACATCAGAAGTGATGTGACAACTGTGGATGATGTGGCACATAATGACATGGCTGTGATTCTAAGCCTTTTATTCTTACCCTTGGAGGTCAAATAAAAAATTTAATTCCAAGGATTGCAATATAGAATGCGACCTTGGGTCATCTCACTTAATTGGAACCTAATGAAATGGACCTAAGCTAGCCTAAATGTCATGAAATACAAACTAAAGTAATAAGGAGGAGGGTTTGATTCTTTTAGCAAACTAAACAAAATTGAATGAATTGTGAGAGAAATGTGTAAAAAGTATTTTGGAATTTGGGAATAGAAACTTTCAAGTTAAAGACAATAATCAAATGTGATAGAATCCTCTTGAAAAATGAGCTTCGGCTATCATAGTTCGAAATAAATCTTGGTGGAAGTGAAAATCACTAAGCTTCAAATGATAAACCTTAAAGAACTCTTTAAGTCCAAGGTCTTAATCAATAAACTCCATTTCTTAAGACCTTGTTAAATGTACCTAGTGTGTGTTGTGGGTAAATCAATGCAACAAGTTAATTGTGATCTCAAATCAACTCAATATCAAACACAACTATGTAAGATAAAAGAGATTCAATAAGATCACAAATAAACATATACAAAACTTCATATATTTAGGCTCAAAGTTCTTCATCAACAAATCCCAACAACACAATGAGTATCTAATACTTTGATTAAACTCTAATCAAGAATGTTCAACTATAAGTTACAAATCCTAAACCTAGGAATTTATAAATCATAGCTAAATGTAGATTGAGTCACTCCCTTTTTTAGCCATTGAACTCAAGCTATCACTACATCTTCAAAAGGAGGGAGGTGCCTAGCCACACATAACTCAAAATGACTTCACAAATAGGAACCCATTGAGAGCATCCATGACAGCAGTTGATGTTGGAAAGGAAGAGCAATGATATGGATGATGGTGTGTGTGTGTAGGAGAATTTTTGAATGTTTTTCTTCTTTTTGTGTGATGTCTCCTCCAGATGGTATATGTTATGTCGGCTCTCTCGATTTAATCTAAAATAGGTTGTTTTTGTAAAAACAGGTTGATGGATCGGGTTGCACAGTAGGTAGACTTTCGAAAATGGTTCGGGTATTTGAAGGTTTGCAGTGGCTAACTTTTCCCAAAAGGTTTTTGCTTGACAGTCTATGGTTTCTTCGTCGCGGCGACATGAACTTCACGCCACAACAAACTTTTCTTGAAGGTTTTAGCTTGTGGCTCTTCATCCTTTGCCGTAGCGACACATCTTCTTCGCCTCGGCGAACTTTTCCTGAAAGGTTTGTTGGCTTGTTGAACCATCATTTCCAGCATCCACTCCTTGCTCTAATTCTTGAGTCTCCTGCAGTAAACAATGGTAGTTTGTAGTATTAATTGTTCTAATTCTTGAGTCTCCTGCAGTAAACAATGGTAGTTTGTAGTATTAATTATTCTTAAAAAAAGTAATTTATTGTAATTTTTAATTATTTGTGACAATTTTACTCTCAAACTACATAAAGTAAAGGCAAGCACTCAAGAGTCTAATTAAGCACAAAATCAAGAAATACGAGTCAAGAAGTGTAACAAAAACCATGAAATTATCACCAATTTAAATAAGAAACTTGGGTTCAATCAAATTGCCCCACACTTAGACCTTTGTACTCCTAGACAAAGCTTATAAAAGTCAAAGAGCCACAAGTGCAAAAGAAAATACCAACCATGTTTAAAAATTAGAGTAGGAAATTGGTAAAACCACTTTCTTAGAAATCAACCCAAGCAGATTGAAAGAAGGCTAAGAAATTAAACACTATAAGAATTTAATCCAAAAGATTGAACAAGAGAGATTTCACTCAAGGAATGGTGTTTACTCTCAACTCACTTATTTTTGGGATAATTTCACTTTAAAATCTGCTTAGTCCATGCCCTACCATAAGCTTGTACTAGTTCTACCTCTCCACTACAAGAACTATAATTTTGAAAATTAAGAGGGCTTTTCAGGGTTGTAACGTACGGAAGGCTAAAGGGGTGGATTGAAGAGAAGAAAGAAAAATGAGTACATGCACCATAATTATTTTCCTCATGAAGCAAACATCAACACAACAAACAAAATCTAACACTTTTTTTAGGCTTTAAGCACTTTTCTTCCTTTTCGTTTTGAGGAAACCCTTTTGATTGTTATTATTATTTTTTACTTCCTCCCTTTTCCTTAGTTTTTCTCAATAACCAATCTTCTGTGAAAAATCTCTCTATTTTTTTTAAAAAATCAAGTCAAATTAAAGAATTGAAAATGAAATATTTACATCAAAATGAAAACATGTGCATGCACTCAAAAATATGGCTTAAGGGGCTAGCAATGGGTAAGTGTTTGGGGTTTGTGTGTTGGGTAAGTAGTGATTGGAAAGAAATGCCTTTTATCATGTTAACCAAATTTTAGTTCATCAAGCTTTGATCAAGAATTAAAACAAGCTCTAGAGAGATATGAAATTAAGCATATACACACACAAAAATGAAAGAATTCAAGCCCAAATATCCTTCCAACAAGGTTAATATCTCTATTAAGCAATCTCAAGGTTTAAAAACATAAAGTGCTACTTTTTCAACATACCCTCACTTACTTAAGTTGAAAACATTGAAAATGAAATTAGTCAAAATCAACTACAATTTAAAAATCATAGAAAGAATTTTCAAGAACACAATGAAACTTTGAAATTTATAAAATCCTCAAGAGTCAGGAGTGAAAAGAATCTAATTAGGGATAATTATTGAAATGAGAGGGTCTAAAATAATTTCTGTAAGGAAAATGGCATCGCCGCGGCGGATCAACAAGTCCGCAACATCGCCGCGGCAAATCAATAATCAAGCAACATGGCAGTGATGAAGAAACAGTTTGTCACAACGAAAAATGACAAAAATATTTGGAACAAGAGATCTTGCCACAGTTACCAAGTTTAAAATTGTCAAATTACACATAATGGAGTTACACAAATGGTGAAAATGGCCAACAATGATGCACAAGCAAGAATTGCAAAGTGGGAAAAACTCCACCACACTTAAAAATCGAATTATCCTCAATGATGAAATAATCAGAACACAATTAAGCATTGAGAACCAGCCATGAAATGTGTACATAACAAAATGCAAATGAGTATCCGATAAATTAAAAAATGAAAACAAAAAGAAGAATACAAGAATAAGAAGCTTGAGCTACTCCATAGGATGATCAACCCCATCGCTAGACGAAACTGCCCCTGAAGTGCTAACACTGCTTAGTGGATCATCTTCATCAGAAGGGAGTGGGAAATGCAAGTGCTCAGTGATTAATGCATCCATCTATCGGTGATACCATTGATCTCGATCCTGTCTGGAGGGAGTCCCGAAGAGTAGCAAAATCCACACAAAGGCCATCGACCCGGTCAACAAGGGAGTGTAAGGTCACAAGCCAGGGGTGGCTTGAGTTGGAGGCTCGTCCTCACGGGGTCCCACAGCTGTAGAGGTTGTAATAACATCGAGAACTTGGGTGGGGGTGGGGTTGGATGGAGAAGGGGTTGTTTGAGGTGACTGTACCTAAACAGAGGAGCTGGGTCAAAATTGTTGTCATTATTGAATTTTGAGACATTGTGGGCCCGGAGTATATTAGTGACGAGATGGGGAAATGTAATGGTGTTGGTGAATTTGACGGTGGAGATGGAATCATGGAGGATGGAGACAATGGCATGAGTGATATCGACGGGGCGACCCATTTTGAGAAGGTACAGGTAGAGGGCTTGTTGTTTTGGGATGTAGGCAAGATGGGTGGTCGGGATGATGTTGTTACTGATAAGGTGGAGCCAAGGACGACCTTTGGGTCAGAGATCAAAACGTTTAAGATAATGTTGGTAAATTTTGGGTTGATGCCATACAACACCCTCTTGATAGAGGGTGTGAAGAACATCATCCCAAGAATAATGGTCGATCAACTGATCGTAATGGTAGCAAAAAATAGGTAGGAGATCGTAATGTCGGCGAATGCTAGCGGATGTGAATGCATTAGGGTCTTTCACACCACGAAAATCAAGTTCTATGGTGTTATGGAATCGAGCATAGGTATAGAAATAACGAACGAGTTTATCGTTGCCCTGATCCTGTGGTTTGACTAATCCCGTAAGTTGAGAATTGACTAATTGTTGGACAAAGGGATTGTCAGGTGGGTTAAAGGAAAAGGGCTCTCCCCAATATATGACCTAGTATCTACTTTTTTGGCTAATTCGACGAAATTCAAACCTTCACTATCTGAAGAACTAAAATCACTAGGTGTGCTAGAAGGGTTATTGGGTGTAGTATGAATAGCATTTTTAGCTCAAGGCATTGTCCTGTAGAGATTAAACACAAAAAAATAAACAATTGAAATGAACAAAAATGACTGAAATGCATAATCTTGGCCACGGTGAAATTATTATGTCACTGTGGCGAACTTACCCTATACAAGATAGGAATGACTAGACAAAAGCAAGATAAAGGCGAAGATGAGAAATACTTACAAAAAAGGGGGAGAGTTTTGCAGAGGAGTTGGCAAGCACAAAATGTGGTAAGGAGAACGAACAGTGGCCATAGGGAAAGAGGAAACGAGAGATTCTTAGTGAACAACGAGAGAATGGTCGTGGCGAAGAAAGGATAAAGAAGATAGAAACAAAGGGGAAGTCTGGGTTTATGTAGGTGTTAAGAAGAAAATGAAAAAAATGGAATGATAGAATACAAACAACCAAAAGAAAACAGGGGTGGAAAGGAAATTTCACCACGGTAATATCGCGCATATTGGACTTTCTCCGCGGCAAACGTTGAGATTCGTCACGGCGAACTAATCTTGATCGCGACATTCAACAAAATAGAGATATGCGCTGCAGCGACAGTTGCTTGAAAATGTTCTCCGTGATGACATAATGAATTACGTCGTGAAGAATTTCCTGAGAGATTTCTAAGGGAATGTTGCCATGGCGACGTGAACCATGCCACGGTGAAATTTTCCCGAGAGCAACAAAATGAAAAATAAGTTAAGTTTTTCGTGACAAAAATATGATTCACGCCATAGAGAAAGTTACTCAAAAACAAAATAAACAAGACAAGAATGAAGAATTTGACTTAAATAGACTCAAGTGGATACTCAGATCATTTAGAATGTACATGCAAGGCATTTAGGCCTCAGAAAACAAAGTGCAAGCTGATTATTAGCATCAAACTTCTCAATCAGGGAAATGCAGCATGCATCAAACCAAAAGCACAATAAACACAAAAAAGGGAGAGGAATTTATTGAATTGAAATTGTGAAAATTAATCCTACGTCCTACTGAAATGGTTTCTCTCCTTCACTTAATCAACATTCTAATGCATCCATATTGTCATATGCAATTACAGAGAAAAAGTAAGTAATAAGTGAAGGAAAGAAACCACCTGGATGTTATGGAGTTTTCTAATTCTCCTGGGTAACCTTCAGCAGATGCCCATGTCATGGTGAAATAACTTCATCAATTGCCAGCTCTGTGTCAACTTCCACGATGCCAAAGTCACCTGAAATATTAACAGAAAGCCTTTCCCCAAAATTAAGTGAATACAGTTCAAAATCAAAGGAATTCTCTTGCAATTCAAATTCATGGCAGGCATCATCAACAATAATATCAATCATGTTAACACCAAAAAGTGAATAATCCTTATAAGGATGTTTCATTGCTTCATACATGTTGAAACAAACCTTGTTATCCCTTACTTCCATTGGTATGGTACCTTCTTTCATGCTAATCATGGTGCTAGTAGTCCTTATGAAGGGCCTACCAAGAATCAATGTGGCATCCTGCACAACTTCAGACGACATATCAAGCATATAAAAATCAACAGGGAAGACCAAATCCTTGACCTGTACCAAAATATCCTCTATATTGCCCACCAGATGCCTAATAGACCTATCAACCAATTGAAGTACTACAGTTGTAGGCTTAATAGTCTTGACTCCCAATGAAGCATAAACAAACTTAGGCATAACATTAATAGCTGCCCCTAGATTATAGTAACTTTACGTATAGTGCAACAGATAGTGAAAGATCTAGGGTCTTGGCATTTTACAGGGATTTGAGGTTTGAATAAGGCAGACACATTTGAGCTTACTTGAACTCTTTCATTTGGCCTAAACTTTCTCTTATGGGTACACAGGTCTTTAAGGTATTTGGCATAAGTAGGAACCCGTTTCACAAGGTAAAGCAAATGGATGTTGACCTCTATTTTCCCAAATAAGTCAATAACATCTTTTTCATGTTTAAAGTCAGTCATCCTTTTGCTAATCAAATATGAATTCAAAAAAGGAAGGTCTTTGATACTTACCTCTTTATCGGTTACTTCCTGGGTGCCTTGCTTGCTTGATTTTTGGTGGCCTTCAGAATTTGCTTTCTTGCTCTTCATTTGCTTTGACTCCTTTGCAGTCGAAAGTGTTCTCTCCTTGAAGCTTTATGACTTCTTGATTCTATCATTTGTTGAAGGCAATTCTCCACTTTCGATCCCTTCTTCATCTTCATTGCTGAACCTTACTTGCTTCCCACTTCGAAGAGTTATGGCATTCAAACTCGTGGGGTTCATAACGGTATTGGAGGGAATGGTTCCACTTCTTCTTGCTTGGTTTTCACTCATGTTGTTGGACAATTGACTGACATAAGAGTTAATATTTTCAACTTTTGTCTCCCATTACTCCATTCTCTTTTCCAAAGCATTGAACCGATCAACATTCTTTGAAGAATCTTGCTGAATCAGAGAAGCTATGGCATTAAACTAGTTGTTGTTAGAATTTCTCTCCTCTTTTATCAGTGCCATCATATTGTGCAGCAGTTGGTTAGTGTCCTCCTTTGTTGGGACAGTAAGTGCTTGCTGTTGATTTTGGAATTGGTTTGTGGAAGTACGAGTTCCTCCTCCTTGTTAAAATCTGTTCGGACCCCTTCCTTCTTCATTCCTCCAACTAAACCTCATATTTGCCTTCCATCCCTCGTTATAAGTGTTGGAATAAGGGTCCCATTTTGGATTGATCTGACCCTAATATACTGTAGACACCTCCTCATACCGACTGGGGAAAACACTGGATATGTGCATTACTGTCCCACAAGTATCACAATTGGGTGTAGTAAGATCCATAGAAGATGTTGGGCGATGCACACTCTTATTTTTCGGTTTTGCAGGGATGAAGGACAGTTGTGAGGTCACTCTATTCTCCAAAGAGTCAACCTTTGACTCCAAACTCTCCATTCTTTGTAATTGGGCTGTTGAAGCTCCCAACTCTTATACACCTCTAGTATCTCTCACACTGTGCTGTTGATGATTCAAATCCATCTTCTTGATCAAGTCCCATGCCTCAGTGGCTATAAAGTCTATCAAGGAACCTCCTGATGCCACATCCAAAATACCTTTGTCTTGACTTTTCAGTCCATCATAGAAATATTGCACTAACTGTTCATCAGGTATCTGGTGGTGGGGCCATCTGGACAACAGATCTTAGAAACGGTTCCAATAGTCATAGAGAGACTCATCATAGTCTTGATGTGTTGAATAAATCTCCTTGCTCATCCATGAAGTTAGGGAGGTTGGAAAGTACTTCTCCAAGAAAGCCTTCCTCATATTGGCCCAACTATGGTAAGCATTCACCACATGCCTTGAAAAAATCATGTACTACTCTCTTGCTTTTCCTTCCAAAGATAGGTGAAAAACCTTCCATAGTACTTGATCAAGTGAAGCTCCCACTAGTTTCATACTCTGACAGATCATGGAAAAAAATTGCAAATGCATGTAGGGATCCTCTCCTGTCAAACCATGAAATTTAGGAAGAGAGTTAATGAGTAATCCTTTAACTTCAAAATTAACATCAAAATTAGGACAAGTAGCTGTGAATGGATCATAATTCACGTCAGAAGTTTTCGCTTTCCTAAAAGTCCTTCTTCCTTGATTCCTATTATTCTCACCTACTCTCTCATGCTCGCCATTACAGCCATTATCACCATTTCTAGGTTGGTTAACATGAAAGTTAGGGTTTTGTAGAAAGGTTGGGTTCTCGGCCATATTCACTCCTTCTAAAGAGTCGCTTTCACTACTTTGCCCACTAGACTCTTCTTCAACAACTACCTTATTTCTCTCTTTTTCTGTTCTCTATTTTCTAATCTTTCTCAAACGTCTCTCAATTTCAGGATAGAGAGGCAGAAGTTTTGCTTTCCGGGGCATGCATAGGGAGAATTCAAAGGAAAATAAAAAGTAACAAAATTTACTTACAAGCACACAAAGTCAAATAAAAGATGAGATGTGATGGATGCAAGTGTATGATGTGTGAAAGTATGTATGAAAATAAGTATGTATGGATAAAAAAATAAACAAATAAAAAACTCAAAAACTATGTAAGTGCAAAAAGAATGCTAAGTATTGAAAGTCCAATTGTGGATGTATTCTTTTGTTTGCGTTTTCAAAATTTTAATGCTATGCAAAAAAAATAAAAATCCTATACTATTGACAAATATGAAACTAAACAGTGTAAAATGAAATCTAGAAGAAAAGGTTCCTAACCTCAATTAGTAGCAAAAATGAAAAAAGTTAACCTAGAGAACCAATTACTTGGTTCCCCGGCAACGACGTCATTTTGATTCGAAGTTTTTTGTTCTTACCCTTAGAGGTCAAATTAAAAATTTAATTCTAAGGATTGCAATATAGAATGCAACTTTGGGTAGTCTCACTTAATCCGAACCTAATGAAATGGACCTAAGCTAGCCTAAATGTCATGAAATGCAAACTAAAGTAATAAGGAGGGGGGTTTTGTTTCTTTTAAAAAACTAAACAAAATGGAATGAATTGTAAGAGAAATGTGTAAAAAGTATTTTTGAATTTTGGAAATAGAAACTTGAAAGTTAAAGGCAATAATCAAATGTGATAGAATCCTCTCGAAAATGAGCTTCGACTATCATAGTTCGAAATAAATCTTGGTGGGAGTGAAAATCACCAAGTTTCAAATGATAAACTTTAAAGAACCCTTTAAGTCCAAGGTCTTAATCAATGAACTTCATTTCTTAAGACCTTGTTAAATGTCCTTAGTATGTGTTGTGGGTAAATCAATGCAACAAGTTAATTCTCAAATGAACTTAATATCAAACACAACTATTTAAGATAAAAGAGATTCAATAAGATCACAAATAATCATATACAAAACATCATATATTTAAGCTCAAAGTTCTTCATCAATAAATCCCAACAACACAATGAGTATCCAATCCTTGATTAAACTCTAATCAAGAATGTTCAACTATAAATTACAAATCCTAAACCTAGGAATTTATAAATCATAGTTAAACATAGATTGAGTCACTTCCCTTTTTAGCCCCATTGAACTCAAGCCATCACAACATCTTCAAGAGGAGGGAGGTGCCTAGCCACACATAAATCCAAATGACTTCACAACTGGGAACCCATTGAGAGCATCCATGACAGCAGTCGACGGTGGAAAGGAAGAGCAATGATATGGATGATGGTGTGTGTGTGTAGCATAATTTTTGAATTTTTTTCTTCTTTTTGTGTGATGTCTCCTCCAAATGGTATATGGTATGTCGGCTCTCTCCATTTAACCTAAAATAGGTAGTTTTTGGAAAAACAGGTCGATGGATCGAGTTGCACAGTGGGTAGACTTCCAAAAATGGTTCGGGTATTTGAAGGTCTGGCGAACTTTTTCCAAAAAGTTTTGCTTGAGAGTCTATGATTTTTTGGACATAGCGACGTGAACTTCACGTCGCGCGGAACTTTTCCCGAAGGTTTCAGTGTATGACTCTTCATCCTTCACCTCGGTGACATATCTTCTTCACCACAGCGAACTTTTCCCAAAAGGTTTGTTGACTTATTGAACCATCATTTTCAGCATCCACTCCTTGCTCTAATTATTGAGTCTACTGCAATAAACAGATGGTAGTTTGCTGTATCAATTGTTCTTTAAAAAATTAATTAGTGAAATTTTTAATTATTTGTGACAATTTTACTCTCAAACAACATAACATAAAGGCAATCACTCAAGAGACCAATTAAGCACAAAATCAAGAAATAAGAGCCAAGAAGTGTAACAAAAACCATAAAATTATCACCAATTTAAATAAGGAACTTGGGTTCAATCAGGCAGACAAGATCACCATGGATGGACATCATCTTAAGATCACATGGAAGGATAATCTGAAGATAGAGGAGATCTTCATAGATAAGGATAATGTAGCACCCCACTCCCGCGTGACCCGAACCCGACATCGATGGTGATATCCGAGTCCGAACCCCGCGAGGGTGGTGTGCTAACCACTCAATCATACAAAAATCCACATAATTTGTGGTTATTGTGTAACTAGGCAATGTGCCTAGATGTGTACATATGTTTAAATGGATAAGCTATGAATGGGAATTGTATATTATAAAACCATATGAGGATTTGAAAATAGATGATGAGAAACTAAGTGGTGAATGTAAAATTTGTCTTCGGACTTTAGGGTCAAATCTGGGATTGATATAAATAGATTTTGACAAAATTTTCTTCTCAAAATTTGTAGATATTTCTTTTATCTTTCCAACGAAACAAACCTTGTCTGATTTGGAATTCGGAGTCAAAAGTTATGA
>JANVCQ010199115.1:0-23210 GCA_025531925.1 Erythroxylum plowmanianum
AAGGCAACAACCACATACGATGCGTCATTTAACCTAGGTCATGTTATCCCTAATGATTAAGAATCATTAGTCGCTACGCATGAATTTCATCTTAACAATTACAGATTATATCGAAATTCTAGCAATGGGTTTGTAATTAACGATTCAATGAATGCATTAAAATCATCAATTCACAATACCCAATGGGTTCATACACAAATAACCGAACAATAATAAAAATTCGATTATCCATACATAAAACCCAAATCTATTAGTTTAGGATAATACAATCAATTCTTAATGAGAGAAAGAAACAACAAAATAATTTTAAAAAATACTTAACCCAGGTCATCGGCAATGCTATCACCTCCAAATTTGTGTTGGGAAGTCTAGCTTTTTATGGGTCTTTTTTGAAAAATTGCTTCAACCCCCATTCCAATCTCTACCTAAAAACCCCTTGTTTTACCTCACTGCCTCAAGCTTATTTATTGTTGTTCACTGTGCATTAAATTGATGAATTAATGCCTCTCACGCATGCAACTCTTCACCACACTGTGCTAGCTTCTATTCTGCTGTTGTTGTCTCTAACATGTTGTAGCTCTCCACGCAGCCATGCCAGCAAGCCGCACCAGTCGCAGCACACCTGCGCTCCTTGTCTGCATTGTAGCTGATGTCGTACTGTAGCTTCTAGCCCAAAACGCTGCACCTTGTCTGCATTTAACACAGTTGTATGTGTTAAACGCAGCCCTCATGCCAGCCCCTTTATTCTCTGCGCATTGTGTATATGATTAGACAATTAAACTTGCCACTCTACTTAAATCCTTCCCAGCCCTCGCCTTTTGCCCCTCTGTCGAGCTCTTGGGACGCTGTGTTTAACGCAGCATTAAACGCTCCTGTGCTATGCGTTTTGAGCTCTCCTCTTCCAAGCTTGTGTTCATTGTAGCGTTGACCTTCCTTTAAATGCATGTAATTGCATGGAATCCGGTATTTTTCAGCCACTTTTATTCTTCTTTGTTTTTTTTTTTCTTATCTTCTTCTTGACTTTTATTTTCTTCTTTTTTTCTCTGTAAGGAGAAGCAAAAATAAATTCTCAGAAAATGACTCATATGTCATGTTTTTGACTCATTTAAATTTCTTTGCTTCCAAATTGCACCTAAAATCATATATAAATTAAAATGAGTATCTAAAGCATTTTCATGTCATTAATTGCTAAGTATAAATGATTAAACATGTGAACAATTAAACACATATCAATTTTTCCCACACTTAGCTTTGTCCGTCCTTGGATAAAATATCAAAATTAAGCTCATTGACCCAAAAATGGACTCAATTTTCCTATTTTTCCAAGACTATATAATCATAACCAAAGATGAGTGACTTTCAAAACTCATAGCAAGATGTCAACATTCTAAGCTTTTACTCATTATCAATTAACATTCATCATCTTCAAAAACTGAGCAATCTAATGGTAGACTTGGAAAATGTGTTTAATTAAAATATATCTATGGATACACCCAACACCATTCATGATCATGACAATCCACAACTTTGCATATCATTTCATTTCATTTTTCCTTCCCCTTTTTTCTTTCTTTTCTATTTTTTCTTTTCCCCTTTTTTCTTTTTCTTTCTTTTCCTTATAAATAAAATAAAATAAACTACATCAACATGGAAATTTCAATTATAAGACATAAAATAACATCCCAACATTATAACCAACCCTCACATATGTACATCCCCACACTTAGAATTTTGTACATCCATAAACTCAACAATCACAAATGTTCCACTAGCTTTATGACTTAGGTAGGACATTTGGTTAAGTTTAAAAGCATAAAATGTGGTTTATACAAAAAGATAGGCTAAAGCTCAAAGGGGTTTATCAAGGGAAAAATCATGTCGATAGGATACGTTATTTGGCCATTGTAGTTTATGAAAAACAAAGAATGCCTAATCATATCTATGTTAATGCATGTGATAAAAATGTGGTCTCTAGTACAAATTCAACGCAAAATCAGGATGTACATGTCATAAAGGTCACACATTATCAAAAGACAATGGTACTGATATGGATGTGTCAGTCAAATAAGGCTCAATATCTCACCGACTTTGTCTACCATTAGTCACTACTCTTCTAAAGATAATGCACATCGACCAATCACAAAAGCAAAAGTACATGTTAAAGTTGCTATGAAATTTTTTAGTCAATTCACACTCTAATCATGATTATATAATCCCAGAAGCAATAGAAAATAAGAAAATGTTTGTTTCATTTGTTTTATTCTTTCTCTCATTTTGATTGAAAACTTAAAAGCAAGTAGAACAAACAAATTCAAAAAAACATATGCATATAAAAAGTAATGCGAAAATGTAAAGGAAAAGAAATTTATTTCCCTTGGGTTGCCTCCTAAGAAGTGCCTTTGTTTAGGGTCACTAGCTCGACTTCTTGTTTCCTCCTCACGTGACAAAATTGTGATCTTCAGTTGTCACATTAAGCTCTTCTACGTAGGTAGTTCTGGATAGGGCCTTGGTTGATCATCATCCTCATTTAGCATCTTCCCTATCCTCAGATTCTCAATTCTGACTAAGTCCACACATTTCAAAAATATTTCGAACATCTTTTCACCTTTTTCTTCATCATTTAATTCCTCCAGTCTGTTATGTAAAGGTAAAGAGTTAGTTTCAAAAATAATCATAAACTCAGTACTTATCTTCGAGCTAAAAAATGTGTCCTTTTTAGATTCGAGCTCCTTTTCCACTTCTTTAACACAAACAATTCGTTGAGGGTTGACCTCAAAATTCTCAAACTCCTCATCACTTTGCAATGTTTTCGCACAAACATCCATTGGGTACACCTCGGGTTGATATGGCTGCTCCTCTTCGTTTTGTGATTTTAGACGATCAAGACTTATTACCATCTGACCCAATAGGTGTTTCATCCTCTGTTGGCTTGCTTTTGTCACTTGTCGAAATTCTTGCAATTCACGCTGCATATTTGCTGTAATTGCTACATATCCTGTAGACATTATAAATTGTTAGTAGCAATATTATTAACAAGTTCTTCTAAAGATGCAACTGAATCATGTTGGCTCTCCAAATTTTGGGCATTAGACCATGTGTTTCTTGGAAATTGCCCTCTATTCTTCTGGAATTGTAAAGTATTCTCCTGCAATTGCAAAACCAACTCTTCCAGAGGTGGAACGGAGTCATGATAGGAAGCTTCTAGTCTGTACAAGAATTGTTGTGCATCCTGCAGATTATCATGGAAGTAATTATGGTGATTATCCCATCCACAACAAAAGTTAGGTTGATCAGTCCAAACATTGTTATAGGATTGAGAATATGAGTTAGAAAAGAAATTACTTTTGTCCATATCGAATTTTTTTTTCCAAACACAAAATAAAAAATGAAAAGATCATCAAATAATAGAAAAGAAATTAATTACGAACAAATATATACAAAACATCAATTAAATCACAAACAAAAACTAAAACATCACACTCCCCGATAATGATGCCAAAATTTGAATGCGTGTCGTTACGCTAGTGAAAATAAAATAACTAACCTACTACTATAACAGTAGTGAGTCTAGGACGATCCCACAGAGAGTGTGTATAAAGTTTATGGAATGAAATTAACCGGTATTTAGGAAAAAGGGGGTTTTGGATTTTGAAAAAAGAAAAGAAAATAAAACTAACTAAAAAAACAAATTAAAGAAAACATGCAAAAAATGATAAGGGTTGGGAATTCGGTAGGAACCCGGTTCTTTGGTTCAATCTCGATCTATACCCTAATTAAGCATATTTCATTAATTTGTTGTTCTTTAACCTCTCCTAGCAAGTATTAATCGTGGGTTAATAATTAACCCGACTTTTCCCTTAGGTTTTGTTTAATCAAGATACGATCGTTAATTAAACCTAACCACCAAACAACTAGGATACAATCTCTAGATTTAATTAGGCAGTAGCATTACGAATTAGGAAAACTGATTAATTAAGGCAACAACCACATACGAAGCGTCATTTAACCTATGTCATGTTATCCCTAATGATTACGAATCATTAGTTGCTATGCATGAATTTTAACATAACAATTACGGATTATATCAAAATTTTAGCAATGAGTTTGCAATTAATGATTCATTGAACGCATTAAAATTATCAATTCACAATACCCAACGGGTTCATACACAAATAACCAAACAATAACAAAAATCCGATTATCCATACACAAAACTCAAATCCATTAACATAGGATAACACAATCAATTCCTAATAAGGGAAAGAAACAACAAAATAATTAAAAAAATACTTAACTTGGATCATCGACATCAATGTCACCTCCGAATATGTGTTGAGACGTCTAGTTCTTCATTGGTCTTTCTTAGAAATTACTTCAGTGCCCATTCCAATCTCTACCCAAAAACCCCTTGTTTTACCTCACTGCCACAAACTTATTTATTGTTGTTCATTGTGCATTGAATTGATGAATTAATGCCTCTCATGCACGCAGCTCTTCACCACGCTACGCCAGCTTCTATTCTGCTGTTGTTGCCTCTAATATGTTGTAGCTCTCCACGCAGCCATGCCAGCAAGCCGCACCAGCCGCAGCACACCTACGCTCCTCGTCTGTGTTGTAGTTGATGTGGCACTGTAGCTTCTAGCCCAAAACACTGCACCTTGTCTACGTTTAACGCAGTTGTATGTGTTAAACACAGCCCTCACACCAGCCCCTTTATTCTCTATGCACTGTGTATATGATTAGACAATTAAACTTGCCACTCTACTTAAATCCTTCCTAGCCCTCGTCTTTTGCCCCTCTGCTGAGCTCTTGGAACGCTGCATTTAACGTAACATTAAACGCTTCTGTGCTGTGCGTTTTGAGCTCTCCTCTTCCAAGCTTGTGTTTACTGTAGCATTGACCTTCCTTTAAATGCATGTAATTGCATGGAATCCAGTATTTTTTAGCCACTTTAATTCTTCTTTGTTATTATTATTTTTTTCTTATCTTCTTCTTGACTTTTATTTTCTTCTTTTTGCTCTGTAAGGAGAAGAAAAAATAAATCCTCGAAAAATGATTCATATGTCATGTTTTCGACTAACTTAAATTTCTTTACTTCCAAATTGCACCTAAAATATATATGAATTAAAATGAGTATCTAAAGCATTTTCATGTCATTAATTGCTAAGTGTAAATGATTAAATATATGAACAATTAAACACATATAAGAGATTAAAGGAGGATTTACCTAGGTTGCTGGGATTGGCATCACTAGATGGTTTAAAGGATAAAGGTGGGAGAGGCTGGAGACTACCCAATTTCTAAATTTTGAGTAGACATTTCCAAGAGAAAAGTGAAGGCATTTAGTTCTAGAGGGGTTTTTGAAATGCAATTACCATAAATAGTAAATTAGGTAATAGAGAAAGGAAAATCTTAAAACTACCCTTAGGCAGTTGAGCAAAGCCCTAAATGAAGAATATATCTGTGAGATCCAACATCGGTTAGAGAGGAGAATGAAGTATGTCTTATAAGGGTATGAATACCTTTTCCCCATAGATGAGTTTTCTCAGATGCGGGAAGAGCAAAATTATGAGGGCCTTGGCCCAATGGGCAACCTAAAGTGGATAATATTTATGGGTATATGGTCTAGACTATTACAATACCAAGGTTAAAGAAAGGAGAGGATGAATCAAGATGAAAAGGATAAGGCGAGGTAGCTATAAATAAAGAATAGGGAAGGAGGGGCCAAAGAAAAAGGACCAGAAGTAGGATTAAGAAGAAGTTAAGAACCAAGAAGGGAGAAAGTAGATAATCTCTCTCAAGCCATGCTTTAGCTGAACCCTTTTAGAGCACTTTTTATATGGAATGATGGTTAAATCTAAAAGATCCAAACCTATTATAAATAGGCTCAGGATATAAAGAAGCTATCAATTTTTTCCTAATCCTTTCTACATTATTTATAATGTTCTCTCAATTTATTTATGTTGATATCAAATATGTATGCAGTTATGGTGGTTATGATAAGCCAATTTTAGAAACAATTTGAAAGAAATGACAAGAAAAAAAATATCAAACTACATAATAAGGTATGATTTACATTTATGTCTATTAAATCTATGCATTAATCATAATATATAACTTAAAGTAGTCATAGTTTTCAACAAATAAAATAAAAATATTTCATGTTTTATTCTACTATATACGATATCAGATCTCAACCTAGTTTTCAATAGTATTAGAGAAATCTTTAATTATATAATTCAATATCATGTTTGATTATTATTAATATTAAATTTTAGGAATTAAAATTTTAGTTATTGTAAACCTTAATTACTAAAATTAGATTATAATTTAGTTAAGTATTCTTAAAATCCAAAATTTTCAAATTAATACCATAAAGTCCCTGAGCCACCAAATAAGATTTGATTTGATTATTAGAAGCATAAACCCTAACCCTAGATTAAATTAAATTTAATTGAAATTTAAAGGTTTATCTTTAAACTTTAGAAGCTTATAAGTTTTTAAGAATTGTTAAAGAGTTAAGTTAACTACTATTTGAAGTAAATCACTTGTTAATAAAGAAATCACATATAATATGTAGAATACACAAGAAAGGGGGGGGGGGGTTGAATTTTGTTAAATCGTCAAAGATATTAATCTTTAGAAATTTCTTGAATTTTTTTACAAATTCAGATGATTACAAAACAATTCACTTAAATCGATGAGTAATGCAACAACGAAAATTATTATCTATTCTTCTAACAATAAGAAAATCAAAGAGATAAGGGTTAGAGAATATGACATCGCCATTTATATTGGTTCACCCTTAACCTTGGGCTATATCTAGTCCTCAGAGTTTGTCTAAGATTTCACTATACTCTTCAACATTACAAGTATTCTTTCTACACTTGCAAAGCCTTTTCAGGTCTCTCTCACAAAGTATTCTTTATCTGCTTCCTTAGCCTCTCCAAGCTCTAGCCTTTCTTTCGCTTGGAAAGATATTGTTTGAGCTTCACGTTATAGATGTATTTGCTCTCTTTCTTTCGCACTTGAGTAAAGAGTTTCTCTAAGTAAATTTGGTACAGTCAGATTTTCTCTCTTATATTATATTGTTGTTTTACGACTATAACTGGTATTTATAACCTAAATCTGCAATTGTCTTCTTGAGAAATCTGCTTCTTGAATCTTCTAGAAACTGTTATTTGTTGAGTCCTATAACTAACTCTAACTAACTGACTGACTGACGTTTTAGAATATTTTTTATTTGCATCATCTGGTACTATTCTTCGTCTGGTGTTATGCTTCATTTGGTGTTATGCTTCGTCTGGTGTTGCGCTTCCGTCTAGTGTCATACTTTCGTCTGGTATCACGCTTTCATTTGGTGTCATGCTTCGTCTGGTCTATCTAAGACGCTTTGTCGTATTCAGCTTTTATTTAAATATCATCTTGAGTTGACCGTGTTGAGTTGATCTTTTAGCATCTTGTGTTGACCTTGATTCTTAAGTATCGTCTGTGTTAGACCATGTATTGTCTTGTGTTGACGATTTGAGTTACTTACATCTATCTGCGCACTTAACAAACTCACCAAAACAATTCACACACTTCTATGATTATTATTATTTGACTGTCAACAAAATTAATAGTGAAGTCTTCTTGACTTAACACTATTAACTTCCCATTCTTCATCAAGGTTGGTTTCTTATTTGTTTTTAAGAAGAAAACAAAGAGAGAGTTATGGGTCGGCTTAGGTTGTTTCAATATATTAATAGACATATTTAACAAAGAAGAAGCATACCTATTTGGCGATTCTTCTCCATACCTACTATGGCATATGGAAGATGATTATTAATAGAAAAATTTTCTCTTTAACCATTAGAAAAAAGATCTCCCATAATTTTTATATTTTTATGGATGCTTTTAAGTTATCTTAAAGTTGATGTGCTCTTGTTGCTAAAGGAGAAGCATTATGTTAGTTATTGGGGTTGTTATAGCTGAAGATGCATAGAAGCTGTGAGTTGGCTTTGCAATTATAGTAGCAACATCTAAAAGTAGTTGGCTGCAATAAGGTAAGCTGATTTCAATTATGTTGGAGAGTATAGGGGAGAGTTGTATCAGCTACCTGTTCTTATGTATAAAGTAGATTTGATTAATGACTGCTTAGTCAACAATATTAAGGGGGTGTCTGGAACAAATAGTGAGATGATGACAAATGTAGGCTATCGACGGGAGAAAGATAGGATGGCAGCTTAATTTTTTTATGATGCTAGGCTTTTTAGAAAGAGAAGGATGGTGATTGGATGCAAGGATTATTCTAGGTTAGGAATAAAATATTCTTAGTTTGGAACAAGGCTTATTTGACAACAAGGATTAGACTATTCTAAAGATAGAATAGGTTTGTTCATAAATAAGTTAAAATGTGACTTAAACTTAGAAAGGGATAAATTGTTTGTTTTTTATTAAAGTAATTTCAAAACTAAATAAAATATTTTTGATATGGAATAATGTATTTCTAATTTAACCCAATAGCTAAATAAAATTTAAAATAGTTCTAATTTAATATCAATACTAAAATTAAATTAAATATATTTCTTAATTTGATTAAGATTGATAATTAGATTGATTATTAATTTAAATCATCTTAAAAATAAATTCAAGTATAGAAAGGTTTTAGGAGGATTCTACATATAGGATCAGTGACCTATGTTGGTAGTGATTTTTCTTCATAAATCGAGAGTTTTTTAGAAAGTAAATAATTGAATTTCATTGAACCAAGGAGTTACTAGATACAATAACAATTTTAGTATACCTTCACACTAGAATTGATATAGAGGAATGCCTGTAGGAAACTTATCAAACAAAGTAGACAAGGGAATGAAACTTCATGATTATAAATAAATCTACTTATTGACCAAGGGAAAAAATCTAATTTCATGCACCTTTACAATAAATTCCATTAACTTGCTACAAAAGGGAGGTTTGGGACCAAAGATGTACTATAATTACCCCATATGGATCCTTCATCTGACCTCTTTCAAAATTTTGATAAATATTTGAACCATCTCTTGCTTAACTATTGATTCTTACCTAAACTCAAGAATAAGAAACTCTTACTATATTACCTTCAACGTAAAAGGTGATCTTAATATGTTTATATTGGCTTTTGAAGTAATGGTTTATAGGATTCAAATGGAAATAAATTAAAAGATATTATAAGGAATCTAAATGAATTTTAAGCTAGTATACCTAAGTCTTATTAATAAGATAAGAGAAGCAATTATTGCAAGAGAGGTCACTAAAACTATAAGTCTAAATTAAGAGTTTTATATGGGGGAGAAACACAAGTCCAAAGGAATGCAAGTTGGGCCTATGTTATCCAGTTAATGGTCTTCACTCTAGCATCTTTAGGTGAGCTAAGTTACCTTTTAAACAACCTTAAATTTCTTTCCTTCCATAGGGTGTATATAATGCATCCAAGATAGAAGTAAAACACTATAAGGTCATCATTATGCATATAAGTTAAGCCTAAAATCCTTTAAAGAACCAATCTCTAACCCATGGTATGGCAATTTAAGTTGCATCGAGCTATAATGTCATTTCATAACCATTTAGAGAAATGGAGCTCAAATAATTTATGGCTAATGGATTCATTAAAGCCGATACATAACTGAAAAAGGGTTGAGGTATTGGTACCACCTCTAATTCTATCTAATTTTAATATTTTCCCTCACTACTATTTATAAAATAAAGGAGACATTTGGAATCTACATATTATTCCAAACTAAAATATTTCAAGTCAATTAGGATCCATTTCCCTTATAAATTTCATACAAGACTTATTAAAGAAAGTACAAGATGAATTCATAATCATATAAACTTTATTCCCTATCCCTAGATTGGGGGAGTAAGAAGGGAGGCATCTTCAAAAAAATTTAGCCTACCGATTATTACATCCATACCTGTCATCAATAATTAGTTCCTTAACTATTGCATTATCTAGATAGAGAAACCTAATATGCAAAAACTTAGGTACTTGATTGAGAGGGTTAAGAGAGCTCTAGTTATTAGTCTATAGCCATATGTGACCACCATTTCCTATCTTATAAAGTATCAAAGGCTACCTGAGTCCTTTGAGCTTTAGAATTTTCATTATAAACTAAGATTATTCACTCATTAGGATTTTAAAGAATAGTTTTCAAGGAGTTTTTAGGAAATGAGGATGTTGTCTCTAATTGCTCTACCACGAATGAGAGCACCCTGATTTAGGTTAACAATTGATCTAAGATTTTGTTCAATCTTAGAGCAAAAAATTTAAAGATAATTTTATAGATTATATTGAAATAAGTTGGATTTGAATTATTGTAAAGAGGAAGGCTTAGGGACTTTAAGGATAAGGGTGATAAGGGTTTATTGAGTAATTTAATAATTTTCCCCTATTGAAGAATTCCAGGATGACATCTAAGACATAATCACCTACAAGGTTCCAAGTCTTTTAGAAAAATAAGACATTGAAGCCATTAGGGCCTAAAGCTTTATTAGGGTTGAGACTAAAGATGGTTTTATTTATGTCCTCTCTACTAAGATGAACTTAGAGACTATTAGGTTGCTCCTTTGAGATGGATATAGGAATGAACTACTTAAAATTTTGTATATAAGAACAAACATGGTTAGCATTATCTTGAGTGCTCCAATGAAAGTTCACTTTGGATTCTTTTAAAGAAGTAATCTTGTTGTAGTTTCTTTTTACAAAAACTGCATTGTAGAAAAAGGATATGTTCTTGTCACTTTCTTTTTAACCATTGAACTCTACACTTCTTCTTAAGAATAGAGCTTTTGTAATTTAAATCCTTAGTGTAATTATATAAAGTTTAGTTCTCTTTAATCTTATTTGTTTCATCTATTGGGTTGTAATATAGATCCATATGAATTGAGCAAAGTGTATCTCTTAGGATTTGGATTCCTTGATTAAAAATGCTAAAGTGAAGTTTACTGAGAGATTTAAGATCCTATTTGACTTTGTGATGCTTTTTAATACAATTGAATGCTTTACAAACTTAGATTTTTATGGCCATGGCTTTCAATATTACTTCTTTAAGGCCTTCTAATTTTGATAAGTAAATTAAGAATGCAAGGGAGAGTAACTGGCCTAATAGATGCCTAGATTAATAGATTCCTAAGTTATGAATATCATGGGGGAGTGATCAGAGGAGAAAGTATTACCAAAATGAGCAGTACTCAAGGGAAATTCACTCACTCATTTTTCATTAATCAAAGATCTATGCAATTTCCTTCTAGTGAACCAATTCACAATTTTGTCTTATACCAAGTAAAGTAACTGCCATTATAATTAAGATCTAAGACACCAATGCAAGGCACATTGTCTCTAAAGTCTTGACATATATGTTTGTGGCTTGTATTGCCTCCTTCAAAATCCTAAGGGAATATACTATACTTAAAGTCTCCAAGTACTAGCCAATGAGAGTTAATATTGTTGGAAAGAATAATAGTAATTGGGATCAATGCTTATGGTTGTGTATCACCTTAGTCTCCTATTGGATAATGGTTAATAAGGAATCAACTTCTACCTTTTAAGGGAGGAGTTTTAAGGAAGGGAGACCTCTTGTCCCCCATCCAATTCACAATAGGCATAGAGATATTCTTTAGAATCCTAAGCAAGAGAATTAGTGAAAGTGGCTCTTTCAAATACCACTCTAAATGAAAGAAGAACATAATTTCTTATTTGACTTTTTCAAATGATGTTCTACTTCTTAGCAAAGATGATAAGGATTCAGTTTATATATGATGGAGGCCTTGAATAAGCTCACTGCAATGTCTATCTTGGAAATGAATATGGGGAAATGCTCCCTTTATGTATTTGGACCAAACTACAGGAGAGTTTATTACTTAGCTAGTTTTGTAGGGTAAAAATAGGAGAAACTTCCACTGAAGTATCTTAGCGTCCTAATTTACCCAGTTATATTTAATGTGAGAGATTGTCAGCATCTTTTAGAGGTTATATGTAGAACTTTGGGTTACTGGAATAATAAGAAGCTCTCCTTTGTAGGTAGAGTCTAACTAATAGTTTCAAACTTACACAATCTACATACATTGGCTAGCTCACTTAGTTATCCCAAAGCACATGATTAAATCTTTAGAAAGGCCAATGAAGAACTTCTTATGGACCGGTAGCCTAACTAACGATAACCATGCTAAGGTATCCTGGAAGGAAGTTTCTAAACATAATTATAGTGGGTTTGGGAATCAATTCAAGTAAATTAGTCAATAATATGCCTCTAGCTAAGCAAGTATGGAAAATTCTAGTGGAAAAAGAGTACTTATGGGTAAAAAAAGTCCAAAACACTATCCACAAAATATAAACTTATGGAGAGTTCCCTAAGCTAAATCCTCTTGGACCTTTCAACATAAGGTAAAATTGAGAGAAATAATACATCGAAGCATAATCAAGCAAATTGGTAAAGGTGATTAAAAATTGGGATCCCTTTTAAGGACTCCACTTTACTAATAAATGAAGCATATATTACCCTCACAAACCAAATTGGAAGAGCATATTAGAGGTAGAAAATAGTATAGTAACTTAAGGGGATTTGGGACTATTATGTAAAATGTGCCAGACTATTATGCTAATCTTGACATGAATGATCTAATTACATGGAAAGGTTCTAGAAATGAAGAATTTAAGAATAACATTTCCTAAACCTCTTAAGGATTCCTAATTTTGAAGTTAGATGGCATAAGTTAGTTTGGAATTAGAACATTAACACCAAAACTGGTTTTATTCTTTGGTTAAATATTCTAAATAAGCTACCAACTATAACCAGAATTAGAGGCATGAAGGTAAATCGAGTACATGAATTTTTGTAAAAAAAATTAAGAAATAGTGTGCTAGTTATTCATTATGTTTGAATATGCCCAAAACGAATGGAATCAAGCTCTTACATGGAGTGATCTAAGGTGCACTATTAGCAAACTAGAAGAAATCTTGGCTTAGCTCATTTCCTATAGGCTTATCACCATCACATATAATATTTTAATTAGTATAACATTACACATCATTACTTACATGATATAGAGGGAAAGAAACAGAAGAATATTTTTGGGTGAGAGAGATAAACAAGAATATATGATGAAGGAGTTAAGAAGAAAAATGAAAGAGTGGATATGGGCGTCAACTTTTGGCAAGAGGATTAAATTGAATTTTGAAATATCTACATTATGGAGTGTATAAAGTAGAAGTGGGGAGAACATGGACATACTAGCTTAAGGAGAACCTTATAAAGCTCTTGCATGCAAAGAACTTCCATAACTTAAGCTAGGAATTGGCCAAAGATAGATTGTATAGTTGATGAATAGTTGAATACGCTGGTGTAGCTTCAAGAATGATTTATAAAACAATCATGTCTAATGCCCTATTTTAAAGGGCTCTTTTCTTTATTTATTTATTAACATAATTTTTGCTAAATATTTCAAAAAAATATTGTTGGAAATAACCTTTAGATCATTCCGTAAAAAAACCTTTCTGAAATGCTAAGTTAGAAGCATATATGAAAGAAATAAAGATTGTAACAAGAAAAGGAATAAGGTTTAAGGATAAATGGATACACTAGTTTAATAAGATGGTTATTTTATTTTTTAAAGTTCATACCCTATGTGAACTCTCCAATTGAAGTGGTGGTGATGATTAGAGATGAGCTGCCAATTTTTAACAAAAAACTATATATTTTTATTAAGAGCCTAAACTTTTATTTTAGTTTTTAGAAGACCTACTATACAAAGATTTTTATTGCTTAGAAGATCTTTCACAGCCTACTACTTTAGAGGATAATTAAATGCTCTAACATTCCAATCAACCTGATCCTTTAAAGGATAATTAAATCCTCTAACATTCCATCCAATGACAGAAGTTAAGGGATGAGTTTGAGGTTTAAACCCCTTTGAAAGATTTCCTTCTAGTTCTTCGTTTAAATTTCAGGGCCATATCATTGAGTACTTCAACACTATTAATCACTATTACTTTAAGTTAAGTAAGGTTTGATATAGAAGCTTATTCTTTTAAGGAAGTTTCATGGTTGACTACATAGGGAAGTGAATAATATGAAAAGGGGGGCTTAAATAGTTTAAGATTAAGTGAGGGAATCCTAATTAATAAGATTGGTGAGAGTTTAAAGTTATAGGATCAAAAGGTTGAGCCAAGTCTAAAGATTTATTTAGTGATTTATTACTTATGTTTTTGTTAACAATATAGGCTTTATATTATTTCCCTTTTGAAGGGCCTATATCTTTAGGAGTAGAATCGTTAGAAGGTTCTTTTCCTTATTCCTTATCCATTAGTCCAGTATAATCTCCTCACAAGAAAAGACTTGCTTACTTTTTATTGTTGATTTTGGATTGGTTTTTATTGATAAGATATGTCAATTAAGTTTCTATAAAACTACTTCCCTTTTTAAGCATAAGGATGTGATCCGCTTCGTCTTTGGGTTTTACCCTTGGAGGTCAAATTAAAAATTGAATTCCAAGGATTGCAATATAGAGTGCAACCTCAAGTCATCTCACTTAATTGGAACCTAATGCAATGGATCTAAGCTAGCCTAAATGTCATGAAATGCAACTAAATTGGTTAGGAAGGGGGTTTTGGTTCTTTGGAGAAACTAACAAAATTAAACTAATTGAAAGGGAAGTGTGTAAAAAGTATTTTTGGACTTTTGGGAATAAGAAATTGAAGGTTAAAACAATGATCAAATGTGATAAAATCCTCTTGAAAAATGAGCTTTGGCTCATAGTTCAAAACAAATCTTGGTGGGAGTGAAAATCACTAAGTCTCCAAATGATGAACCTTAACGAACTCTTTAAGTCTAAGGTTTTAATCAATGAACTCCATTTCTTAAAACCTTATTGAATGCATCTTAGTGTGTGCAACGGGTAAGTTAATGCAAGTGGTCAATTTGGGATCAAGCTTCATCTCAATATCAAACACAACTAGGTAGATAAAAGAGAATTAACAAAATCACAAAGAGACATATATGAGACTTCATATATTAAAGCTCCAAGTTCTATACCAACAAACTCAATAACACAATACATTGTTCAACACTTGATTAAACTATAATCAAGAAAATTCAACTACAGAGCATAAGTCCTAACTAAGGAGTTCATAATAATGTAGCTAAACATGAACAAACTACTCCCCTTTGAAGTCCATTGAACTCAAGCCATTGCTACATCTTCAAGAGAAAATGGTGCTTAGCCAAGCATTACTTTGGGAGAACTCACAACTGGAAACCAACCAAGAGCATCCATGGTAGTAGTAGTAGATAATGAAGGTGGCGATAGAAAAATGGAAGGAAGTGGTGGATGATGGTCCAGTCGAGAGGAAGATCCAAGAGTATGTGTATATTCTTTTTTTGCTTCTTCCAAAAATTTTCAGCTCTAACCTAATTTGGTAAGTTTTTAAATGATGGGTCGGGTTGCACAGTGAGTGATTTTTTTAAAATTGATTCGGGCTTTCAAAGGTTCGCCGTGGTGATAGATAAGTTCATTGCAGTGAACTTTTTCTGGTTCCTTCGCTGCGGCAAAAGAATTAATCTTATCCACGACGAACTTTTCCTGAAAGTTCAGACTGGATTCTATATATTTCATTGCGCCTCATTCTCTTGTTGACTTCACTTCAGCCTTCTTTGAATCTACCTCTTCTTCTTGATTCCCTTTTCCTTGAGTTTCCTACAATAAAAATAGTAGCTTGCAGTATCAATTGTTCTCAGAAAATTAATTAGTGCAATTAATACTAATTTGTAAGAATTTTTACCCCCAAACTACATTAAATAAAAGTACACACTCAAGAGTCAATTTAAGCACAAAATCTAGAGATAGGAGTCAAAAAGTGTAGTAAAAGTCATGAAAATGTCGTCAATTTATGTAATAAACTTGGGCTCAATCAAATTTCCCCACATTAGACCTTTGTACTCTTAGACAAAGTTTATAAGAGTCAAAGAGACACAAGTGCAAAAGAAAAATTCCGACCATGCTCAAAATAAAAGTAAGAAATTGGCAAAAATCACTTTCTCATAAATCAATCCAAGCAGACTGAAAGAATGCTAAGAAAATAAACACTATAAGAAATTAATCCAAGAGATTGAGTAAAAGAGATTTCACTCAAGGTAAGGTGTTTGCTCTCATCTCGCTTGTTTCGGGATAATTTCGCTTTAAAAATTTGCTTAGTCCATTCTCTACCATAAGCTTGTAATAGTTCTACCTCTCCATATAATAACTACGATTTCAAAAATCAAGAGGACTTTTCAAGGTTGTAATGCACGAAAAGCCAGATGAAATGGATGGAATAGACAAAAGAAGAAAAGTATGAGCGCATATACCACAATTATGAAATAGATGTGAACAGTAAGACAATATTTACACAAATGACAACATAATTATTTCTTAATCTTTATTTTTTGGAAAATGTTCTTTTGAGAACATATATATATATATTGTTTTTCATGCTTTTTTAATAACCAATTTCTTGAAATAACTAGAAGAAAATGTAAAATAAACTATTGACACCATATAAAGATGCGTGCATGAGCTCATAAATTATGGCTCAAGGGGCTAGCAATGGATAGGTGTTTATGGGATTGTGTTTGGGTCAAAGGGTTGTGAAAGAATGCCTCTATCATGTTAACAAAATTCTAGTTCATAAAGCTTTGATTAAGAATTGAAACAAGTTCTAGAGAGATATGAAATAAGCAGATACACACAAAAATTGGAAAACTCAGGCCCAAATATCCTTCCAACAAGGTTAGGATCTCAATGAACAATCTCAAGTTTTAAAAACATAAAGTGCTACTTTGTCAGCATACTTTCACTTACTTTATGTTGAAAACATTGAAAATGAAATTAGTCAAAAACTGACTATCATTTAAAGAATAGAAGGTATTTTCAAAAACTCAAGAATCACTTTGAAACTTATGAAATCTTTGAGATACAAGGGTGACAAGAATCTAATTAGGGAGAATTGTAACTTATAAAATCTTTGAGATACAAGGGTGACAAGAATCTAATTAGGGAGAATTGTTGAAGTGAGGCAATTAAAAGTAAATTGTATGTGCAAGTGTATGGCGCCGCGGTGAAACCAAAGTTTGCAGCGGCGAACTATGCAGCTCACAAGCTTTGCCACAGTGAAGAAAGAGTTCATTGTGGCGAAAATTATGCACATGGCAGCAGCGAAGGCATATTGCGCTGCGGCGAAAAACGTCAGAAACTAAAATTGCAACAATCACCAGGTTTAACATTATGCACAATTGACTAACACAAACATTTAAATGGCCAAAATGAAGCACAAACAAGAGTTGCAAGATGGGAACAGCTCCCCCACACTTAAACAATATATTATCCTCAATCAGAAAGAGTCAAAACATAAGAACAATGGAAACATAAATGAATAGGGGGAAAGGGAAAGGCACATGAACAAGTAATGGAAAGAACAAAGATAATTATATATAAATGGTGTGCAAAATGTTGGGCATTACAAAAAGGAACCGAGCATCCGACAAACTAGATAGAAAAGAAGAACAAAAAGAAAATACAAGAAAAACACTCGAACTAGTCCACTGGGTGATCATCCCCAGCATCTACAGGAGCTGCTCCTGACGGGTCAACACTAAGAAACGGGTCATCTTCATCGGAAGGAAGCTAAAAATGTAGGTGTTGGGCAAGCAACGCATCCATCTGCTGCCGATATCTCCGATCTCACTCTTGCTAGGCTATAGGCTGATGAAGAGTGTCCCGGAGGGTAGCCAGGTCAGTAGACAAACCATCTACCCGACTAGCGAGGGACAATAGAGTGATAGGCGTAGGCAGAGCCGGAGTTGGAGGATCGTCCTCGCGAGGCAAGGCCTCGGTATGGGTGACAACAACATCGGGAAAGGAGGTGGAAGGGGTAGAGAGTGGGGTGGGTTGGGGTGGAGGTGGGGGGTGAGGCTGTTTGAGCTGGACGTACCAAAACAACGGGGTCGGGTCGAAATAGCTATCATTGGGGTATTCCGAGACATTATAAGCCTGAAATATGTCGGTGATGAGGTGTGGGAAGATGATGGAGTTGGTAAGCTTGGCGATTGTGATGGAATCGTGGAGGACGGAAGCAATGGCGTGGGCTATGTCGACCGGGTGGCCAGCCATAAGAAGGTATAAGTATAAAGTTTGCTGTTTGGTGATGTAGGCGAGGTGGGAGGTGGGAATGATGTTGTTGCTTAAAAGATGAAGCCAAGGACAAGCTTTAGGGTGGAGATCGGAACGCTTGAGGTAGCATTGATAAATGCGGGGTTGATGCCATTCGGTACCCTCGGGACAGAGGGTACGAATGACATCATCCCAGGGATAATGGTGGATGAGTTGGTCGTAATGGCAGCAGAAGATGGGAGGAAGGTTGTAGTGTTCACATATTTGGGCGATGGTAAAGGCAGAAGGAACTGTTACACCACGGAAATGAATGTCTATGGTGTTGTGGAGGCAGGAATAGGTGTAAAAGTGACGAACAAATTTGTCGTTGCCCTGGTCCCGAGGTTGGACTAAGCCTGTAAGCTGGGATTGGACCAGTTGGCAAATAAAAGGGTTGTTAGGGGGGTTAACGGAAAGGGTCGCTCCCTATGGAAAGGCCTAGCGTCTATTGTTGTGGCTAGATTAGAATAATCTGAGTCAGCGGGAGGATCAGAGTGAGGGGAGGAATGGGATGGATGGGAAGATTGGGTGGAATTCGATTGATGGGAGGAAGCGGGGGAGCTATAGGGGGTAGGGGTGACGGGTAGGGTTTTTGGTTCGAGGCATATTCTTGCAGAAAACATGAAAAAATAAACATAAGGAATAAACAAAATTCACAAAAAATCAAAACCTGGAAAGCACGCCGTGGCAAAATTGATCTGTCATTGCGGCGAAGACTGCACTTCTCATGTCGCAGGGAAAAAAGGTTTCCTCGCCACGGCGAAGCATGTCAGAGTTGTTTTGCCGCGGTGAACTAACCCTAATGTCAGAAATTAAGCGAAGAAAGAACGAAACAAAAGAGGGAAGACTTACGAAAAGGAGGAAGGAGATGTAGACACCAACCACACACACGAAATGGTTGAAGGAAGATAAAAATAAAGGGTGATGTTGTAAGGTGATGGCTGCGGCGAAGTTTGAGTGAGGGAGATGAAAATGAAAGAGGGAGAAGAGGGCAGTAAGTTGAGAAAGAGGGGGAAGGGAAATGACAAAAAAGACAGGGGGTAGCTAAAAGATCAGAAGACGATTAAGGGTAAAAGAGAGATTTCCCTTGAAGATTTGTGCTGAAAAGTCCTTCGCTGCAGCAAAAGAATTAATTTATACCGCGACGAGGGCTGCATAAAATGTTCACTGCGAAAAAAAAATTAATTCATGTCGCAGTGAATTGACTTGAGAGGCGATGTGGCCGCGGTGACTGAAGAGTTCGCCACGGCGATGGTTTCTCGAGAGACAAAGGAGAAAAGACATGACACTTTCTGACCGGATACTCAGCTCCTATGCAAGCCCTTAATCATCACTAAACAAAATGCAATTCCCCATCTACACCAATTTTCTCTATCATAGAAGATGTTTCATGCATCTACTAAAACACAAAATTCAAAAAGGAAGATGAATTATTGAAACAAAACAACTAAACCTAAGTCCGACTAAAAACTAAACCTAATCCTACTGAAGTAGTTTCTCCCCCACACTTAGTCAACATACTCATGCATAATAATGTCATCTTCAATCATAAAGGAGAAGTACATTTTAAGTGAAGTAAGAGAAACAAACTGTTGCTTATGGTGGATCCTTCAACTCCTAGGGGACGTTAGGCTGGTAGCCATGCTGTGGTGAGGTGACTTGACCACTTCCCACTTCTGTGCTAACATCCACACTTCGCAGTTCACCTGAAACTTCAGCAAAAAGTACTTCCTCCAAGGAATCATCAGTTAATGGGTTGATTGCCAGTTCAAACTCAGTGCATGCATCATCATCAACAACGTCAAGCATGTTCACTCCTAGGAGCGAATAGTCCTTATGGGGGTGTTTCACAGCCTCATACATATTAAAGCTCACCTATTGATCTCCAACCTCCATAGTGATCTTACCTTCTTTCATGCTAATCATAGTACTAGCAGTCCTTAAAAAGGGTCGATCAAGAATTAAAGATGTATCATGCACAACTTCAGAAGATATATCAAGCACATAAAAATCAGCAGGAAGAACTAAACCCTTGACCTGGATCAAAATGTCTTCTATAATCCCCACTGGATGCCTAAAAGATCTATCAGCCAATTATAACATGACAGATGTGGGCTTTAGACTCTTCTCTCCTAATGATTGATAAACAAACTTAGGCATCACATTGATTGATGCCCCCATATCTAATAAGACCCTTCCTATGGTAACTTGTCCTATTGTGCACGGAATGATGAAAGATCCAGGGTCTTGACACTTGACGGGTATTTGGGGTTTGAATAGGGCTGACACATTCAAGCTCACTTAAGCTCTCTCATTGGGCCTAAACTTCCTTTTGTTTGTGCACAAGTCCTTAAGATATTTAGCATAGGCCGGAACCCTTTTCACTAAGTCAAGCAAAGGGATGTTGACTTTGACTTTTCCAAACAAATCAAAGATATCTCTTTCATGCTTAATGTCAGTCATACGCTTGCTTATCAAATATGAATTAGGAAAAGGGACGTCTTGAAGGTTTACCTCCTTACCTTGTGCTTCATGCTTGCTTGATTCTCCATGCTAATGTGTGGATGCTTTTTCCTTAGAACTTTCTGAAGTAGCTCCTTTGTTCTCTGATTAAGACTTCCTTTCATTCAAAAGTGTTTTTTTCTTGGAGCTTTTGGAATTCTTGATGTTCTTCTTTGGTAAAGGCAATTCTCCACTATCAATCTCCTCATCACATTCTTCATCCTCTTGATTATTAAACCTTACTTGTTTCCCACTTTGGAGAGCAATTGCATTTAAACTTTTTGGGTTCATAATAGTATTTGAAGGAATGGTTCCACTGCTTCTTGCTTAGTTCTCACTCATGTTATTGGACAACTAAGTTACAAAAGAGTTAATATTTTTTGCTTTTGTCTCCCATTGCTCCATTCTCTTTTCCAGGGCATTAAACCGAGCAACATTCTTTGAAGAGTCCTGCTGAATCAGAGAAACGATGGCATTGAATTGATTGTTGTTAGAATTCCGCTCTTCCTTCATCAAAATCAACATATTTTGTAGTAGTTGGTTGGTATCCTCCTTGGGTGGGACAGTTATGAATTGCTGTTGGTTAGGGAACTGGTTGGTGGAAGTACCAGCTCCCCCCTTGTTGAAATCTGATTTGAACCTGTCGCTCTTCATTCCTCCAACTAATCCTAGGGTTGGCCTTCCTCCCTCATTATAAGTGTTGGAGTAGGGGTCCCATTTCTAATTTGGTCATCCCGGATACACTGTAGACACTTCTTCAAACCGACTGGGGCAAACACTAGATATGTGCATCATTGACCCACAAGTATCATAACTAGGTGCTGTGAGATCTATAGAAGATGTCGAGCGATGAACATTCATATTCTTTAGCTTGGCAGTGATGAAGGATAGTTGTGATGTAACTCTGCTCTCCAAAGAGTCAACTTTTGACTCCAAACTCTCCATTCTTTTAGATTGGGCTGTTATGGTACCCAACTCATGTACTCCTCAGGTCTCTCTCACACTGTACTGTTGATGATTTAGAGCCATCTTCTTGATCAAATCCCATGCTTCTGAAGCTATAAGATTAATCAATGAACCTCTCGATGCCTCATCTAACATACCTTTGTCTTGACTTTTCAATCCATCATAGAAATATTACACTAATTGTTCATCCGGTATTTGATGGTGGGGACATTTAGATAACAAATCTTGGAAGCGGTTCCAGTAGTCATAGAGAGACTCATCATAATCCTAGCGTGCCGAGTAAATCTCCTTCCTCATCGATGAAGTGCAGGAAGTTGGAAAGTACTTTTCCAAGAAAGCCTTCCTTAGATTGGCCCAGCTATGGTAGGAATTCGCCACATGCCTTGGAAGACTCATGTACCACTCTCTTGCTTTTCCTTTCAGAGATAGGTGAAAAACCTTCCATAGCACTTGATCAAGTGAAGCTCCCACTGGTTTCATACTCGGACAGATCATGGACAAGGATTGTAAATGCAAGTAGGGATCCTCACCTGTTAAGCCATGAAATTTAGGAAGAGAATTAATGAGTAATCCCTTAACTTAAAAATTAACATCAAAATTAGGACAAGAAGTAGTAAATGGATCATAATTCACATCAGAAGTCGTTGCTTCCCTAATACTCCTTCTTTGATTCCCATTATTTTCACCTACTCTCTCATGCTCCCCATTATCTCCATTATCACCATTCCTAGGTTGGTTAACATGAAAGTTAGGGTTTTGGAGAAAAGCTGGGTTCTTGGCCATATTCACTCCTTTTAAAGGGTTGCTCTCACTACCTTGCTCACTTGACTCTTCTTCATCAAATCCCTTACTTCTCTCTTTTGCTATCCTTTCCTTTTTGGTTTTTCTCAAACGTCTCTCAATTTTAGGATAAAAAGGTAGGAGTTTTGCTTTTTGGGGCATGAACAGGAACAATTCAAAGGAAAATAAAAAGTAACAAAATATACTCGGAAGCACTCAAAGTCAAATAAAATATGAAATGTGATGGATGCAAATGTATGATGTTTGAAACTATGTATGCATGGCTCAAACAGTAATCAAAGAAAAGACTCAAAAACTACCCGAATGCAAAAAGAATGCTAAATATAAAAAGTCCAACTATGGTAGTATGCTTGTGTTTGTGTTTTCAAAATTTTAAAACTATGAAAAGGAAAATAAAAATCCTATACTATTGATAAATATGACACTAAACTATGGAAAATGAAACATAGAAGAAAAGGTTCCTAACTCAATGAGAAACAAAATTGTTGGACCTCGAGCTTTTCTAAGAAGACTAGAACTAATAAATGAGAAATGTGGATATGTCCTTGTTCTGCTTTGGTGTTTCTGGTGGATAAGAGATTTTGAAATGAGAAGAACTACGGTAAAAGTTAGAAGTAGAATGAAAGCCAAACAGAATGAAGTTGCATTTGTGTAGTAAGTTGTTGAAGAATATGTACATATGTGTATGTTCTGTTATTGGTGTTCATGATTAATTATGGACTATATTTTCTTTATAGATG
>JANVCQ010200846.1:0-23167 GCA_025531925.1 Erythroxylum plowmanianum
CTCGGGTCATTTAACCTAGGTCATGTCATCCCTAATGATTACGAATCATCAGTCGCTACAAATGAATTTCAACATAACAATTACGGATTATATCGAAATTCTAGCAATGGGTTTGAAATTAACGATCTAATGAACGCATTAAAATCATCAATCCACAATACCCGATGGGTTCATACACAAATAACCGAATAATAACGAAAATCCGATTATCCATACACAAGCCCAAATTAATTAAACAGGACAACACAATCAATTCCTAATGAGAGAAAGAAACAACAAAATAAAATAAAAATACTTAGCCCGGGTCATCAGCCTCGATGTCACCTCCGAATCGGCATCGGGACGTTTAGCCCTTCATGGGTCTTCTCCAAGAAAATGGCTTTAGCCCCATCAAAAATCCCTAGCCAAAATCCCTTTTTTAAATGCTCACTGCCGCAGCTTCACTATTTTCTTCCCTTGACTGTAGCTTGGATGTGACCATTTAATGTTTCTCCACGCTTCAGGTCTCCACTGTGCTCTCCCAGCTGCTGCGGCGTCTCCTCACTTGCGTGTTCTCCTCCCTGCCGCCTCCTGCACTATTTATTGATAAGACGAATTAAGTCTCTAGCCTCCACGCGTTCCTCTCTGCACTGTACAAAATTGACAAGACAATTAAACTTCCTCTCTTTTTAAAACCCTTGCTCTCTTAGCGTTTTCTAAAAACGCTGCGCAGCAGCGTTGGCAACGCAGCCAACGCTGCGTACGCAGCGTATGCTGCTGCGTTCACGCAGCAACGCTGCGTTTTTAACATTTGATTTTAAATTTTTTTTTTTTTAAATCTTGCCTTAACTTAAAAAATGATTATGCTCCAATTTGTTTTAGAAAATTTTCTCTTTTTGAACTCAAAAATATAACAATAAATCCAATCTCATAGTCAACACAAATTGAACACAAATTGAACATTTTATCTTAAAAATAGGATTGAAATCACATGTAATTGCATAAGAAAATCTAAGATAATTCAATCCTATCAATTCCATTAAAAACTTCTATACACATCCATTCTTTATATAAATGTACTTTCTAAATCACATTCAAAGATATGAAACTATTCTAAAAAAATGTACAAGGCAAAACAAAAATGCCTACACAGTAACACTTCACAAAGTTTTATTTAAAACGAGCTACTGAAGCCCCTGAGTGTGCACTTGGGAGGTTTTATTTAAAAACAGAAAATAAAGGGTCAGTTAAACAAGTTTGGTGAGTATTATTGGTTTCCAATAAAAACATTTATACAAATATTAACCTCCATAAAAGAAAACAATTAATTTTATTTTCAAGTAATAACCAATGTTCTTACAAAACACATTCTTTTCTTTTCATAAGATTAATGTGTATATAAAGCAAAACATATAATTTTTCTAAGATCAATTTCCACTTTTGTTGTAAAGTATAAAGCGATAACAATCAATACTTTTATAAACTTTCTTTTTAAAACATAACCTATCACTAATTTTCTTTTCCATATGGTACCGTTATGTATAAGGCTACGTAGCTATTACTGCATCGCTTACCTGTGCCTAGTTAACCTCTATATATCGATTGTTATGAAGCTGTTCTGCTTCACTTGCCCATAATGATGGTAGCACTACATATAAATCAGTGGCTACGGACCTGGTTCTGCATCGTTTATCTATAACAGTGCTAGCATAATATATACTCCATATATGCAGAGTGCGACTCATAGGATAAACTAACAGACACAACACCACCAATGTTATTGACAGATGCCCCCTAAACACTGCCATGCATGTTATGATGTACTTTGATAGATATAATTGTTTGTATAAAGAATTAATGACATACCATAGGCTAAAACCACAATTAATATATGAATGCGCCTCATTTAATACCAATTAAAAATGTATTCAAAATCCATTTCTATGAGAATTCAAAGCATATACAAATTTCAGTTCAATGTCAATTGAAAGTGTGTGTACATCTCATTAGTTTCCAAATGCATTCTAAACTCAATTCAATGATAAATCAAGCCATTTGTAGATCTTTTGAAGATTAACTTTTAAATTCAAGTAGTAACACCAATGGAATTATTCATAAACATACTTTTTATAGTAAGGTAAAAACCATCTTTAGAAAATCAATTTAAAGGTACACTCACTATTTGTCATTTATCGTAAACCACCCTCACATGTTTGGTGCATTTCTTTTATTAGTCTCGAGTCTACTATGATGTGAAAACTTTATTGTTTTACTTAGATGTGAAGGAGACCCCTGAAGGTTTCCTAAAACCTTCCAAGTACATCCATAACTTACCACCTTGTTTTACAATTTTTATGACAAAGGGCTTAGCCAAAATCATAGCATTTAGTAAGATTAAAATTTTGTTTTCTTTTCATTCAACTATTGAACAACTTCCATGATTTATACATGTTGTCTTCTTTCCATTTAAACAACATACATAGCATATACTTACTGTTTTCCTTACATTGAACCGTTGAACTATGTACAACATACATGTTGCCATTGAACAACCATTCAGCTACATATATAACATCTACATTCTTCCATGTTGTTTTTCTCTTCTTTTAACTATGCCTCCATTTATTCCTTAATTTTCACATACCAAACGTTCAAATTAGGTTTTGAAGTCTTCTTGAAAAATTTCCCTGATGTCTCTAGTTTTCATATCATAAAAAATCATGCCATTTAAACTTCTAAATTATGAAACATGTACCAAAAATCACAAGTTATTTCAACACAAGGACAATATTATGTTACCATAATCAATCTCAATTTTTTATCATTCAACTAGAATTAGGTCTAGGTCTCTTTTAGATATTTTTATTACTATGTCTTAAGTTTCATTGATAGTTGCAAGCACACAATTTGGAGTTTTGTAGACACTACGATTATTCAAGGAAGCCGAGAATCCTAATACAGGATTTCACTAAACATAGTTAGGAAAACTTACCACTTTCTTAAAATTATGCTCAGACATTCATTTAATTCATAAGGAAATTCATATTTCCAGTTAAGCATTAACGTGACCAACTAAAGAGGATGGAAAAGAGTGGTTTAACATACCTTAAATCAGATGGTAGTGTGTTGTCCATTATTACAGCTTTCATTGACGAAGATGTCCACGACTTCTAGCTTAAACACCATGCTAAATTTATTTCCTAAAGGTAGTAACTTGGAAGACCTATGTGTGAAGGGAGAAGTTGTAATTATTGTTTAACAATTATGGTCCAAAGGAGAGCTGAAACTTCAGTGGAATGAAGTGGAACAGCTCCTCCATCATCTTTGTACATACATGCCACATGTTGAAGAGGGTTGTCCACGTATTGGAAAGTTTACTTCCAACGATTGTACACTATTTAATTCTCACCACCTTTGTTTAATTAAGCCACTAACTTGTTGTATCATTCGTGGAAATCCTTATCTCCCACATATAACATGTTGTTTTGATTTTATCTCACCAAAATTACACATGTCTACATTATGCATTGGTCTCACATGTAATGAATTTTATGTCCCTCATATCTACTCCTTTATAAACGTGGCAGCATATGGTTTTCATTCATTATTGTTAATGAATGAAAACTAACACTTAAGGTACATTCACATGTATATGTATTATTTCTTGTCCAAAATAATTAAGTGGCTTAAGAAAAATCTATCCAATTTCGATAGAAATTTCATGTCCACTTAATAACATGTTAGACCTAAATATATCAACATATAAATTTGGATTGATTTATTTGAAGTATCTGTAACTATGACTGATTCTTAAGTCCTTATGCTTCAGCCCTAGAATGCTTCAAATTTACTCCACAATAATTTAAAATAAAGTCAACCTTGATCTATCATAAATCCATCCGATTGAATTTATTTTTGGCCCATTTCTATACCAATCAATTCCAATTTTTTTCGACTATCATTTGACTTTAATTCTTGTCATTCAGGGGTTCCTAATTCACCTTTTAGCAAAAATAAAATTTACATTAGCCCGAAAACATCATTCACACAAAATGAAAGTTTATAGACACGTGAAAAGAAAAGTTTGGGGTTTTACAAAAATGCGCTCTTTTGCTACAAATATTGAATATAGACCATGTAAGTGTTGTGTTACTGAACATAATTCCTCTAAGGTATTTAATTAACCTATTAGCTAATTGAATACTCACTTTACTTGGTTTAGGTTTGCCTAACCCTAATTTCTTAAACAATTTCTAAGGCATCAAATTGATACTAGCCCTTAATCAATCAAAGCTTTCTCAATAAAAAATTATCAATCAAATAAGTAACAGTGAGACTCCCTAGATCTTTAAGAATTTTAGGCAGCTTATTTTACAAGATGGCAAATCACTCCATACTTAATGTCATAGTAGATAACTCCTTCAAGTTTTATTTGTTCAATAGCAGCTCCTTCAAAAACTTAACATTCTTGGGCATCTTTGAAAGAGCTAGGTAAGTTAATATAGAGTTGTTTAAAATATTCAAGAAACTTGTCAAACGACTCATCTATATGATCCTTTTTTAATTTTTCTAGGTATAGAATGGCAAGTTTGAACTCCTTCGTAAATTAAGGTTGCTCATTATCTTTCTCTTTCTTTTTATTCTTTTTAGTTTCTTTCTCCTCCTCATCTTGCTTCTCTTCCACTCTCAATTTCTTGCCACTTCTAAGTGAAACTACCTTTATATGCTCCTTAGATTTGTTTTAGTATTACTAGAAAAACTTATTTATGCTCTCTGAAAAACTAACTTGGCAAGTGACCAATTTGGTTCTTTAGGTTATAAATATAAACCTCTTGATTTCTAGATAAATTTTCTCTAACTTAAAAGTAATAATCATATGTTTGAAATAATTTTCCTAAGATCTTCTAGGCAGAACTTCTCTTTTTGAGTTGGATAGTGCTACTAAATCCTGGTAGAGGGTTTTGCCTTTATTTTCCTTAATGTCCTTACAAAAAATTTGGGTGGTTTCTAAAATATGAATTTTATGTTTTACTATATGGTTTATTATATGGTTGAGGTGTATTGCCCATAAAATCAACATGTTCAACTAGTTTTACTATAGCCTTAACAGCTTGAAAATTATATCCTACATACCCTCCCCATATAACTCACACTGCATCACCTAGATTGGTTGTTATATAGCTATTAACCTATCAATCTTCTCACTAAAATCTTTAACCTGAACTTCCAAAGTTGTAACTGCATCAACATTATAAACACCAGTTAGCTTACTAAACTTTGATCAAGTGGAATGCCATTGATAGCTACTTATAGCCATATACTCAATTAACTCTTGGCCTACCTCAGGTGTCTTACTATTTAAAGTACCTTTAGCAAATGCATTTATCATCTTCCTGATTAATAGATTTAGACCATTATAAAATGTATAAACTTGTAAACATATAGGAATTTTGTGGTGTAAACATCTCCTCATAAGTCTTTGAACCTATCCTATGTATCATATAATGTTTTCAACTCAATTTGAGCATAAGAAGATATATCGTTCCTAAACTTTGTAGTTTTTGTTGGTGGAAGTACTTCATCAAAAAAATTTCAACCATCTAGTACCATATAGTTATAAATCCCCTAGGAAGAGAATTCAACCATTGGTTAACCTAGTTCCAAAACAACAAAGGAAACATCGTTAATGTAATTACATCATTAGTCGCCCCGTTAATCTTAAACATATCACAAATCTCAAGAAAAATTTTTATATAGGCATTTAGGTCCTTATATTGTAACCTATCAAACTTAACAAACTACTACACCAATTGAACGATATTTGCTTAATCATAACATTTTTAGATGTAATAACTAGCCTAATTATACTAGATTTAGTTCCTACTAACAATGGTCTCATATATTCAGACATGGTCTTTAAAGCTTTGCCATAATTTTTTATTGCTTAACTTCAAATTCTTGCCCTAGTCTTACCTCTTTCTAATTCTTGTTCTAATATTTCGAAGACTTGTTCACTCAATTTCTGGATCTTCTTTAACAAACTCAAATGTATTACTTTGAGTGATAAAAATCAAGCTCTTGAATTAGTAATAGAATAAAGAAATTTTCATAATTAAAACATATAAAAAAGAGGAAAATAATTGCAAAAATCTTTCAAAGTCATTGGATCCTTTTTCTCACTCATGAAGCTTAGAATAAACACATGCATGAACGCTAGCTCATCAATAAAAAAACATGAGCATATACATCTTGAACATGATCATGTACCATAAGAATCAATTGATATGCCTCAAGTAGTTCAAACAAAAGTATATACTTATCATGTAGCTTCATAACTTGGTCAAAATAGCTCTAAATTTTTTTAACTTATTTGAATTTGTTCCTTTTATTCCAAATAAGTGAATTATAACTTGAAAAAAATGTGAATGAATTAAGTACCAAAATAATAAAAATACTCAAATAAACAAGCGAAATGCTTTAAATATAAACCTAAAAATGTGAATGATTAAGAATATATAAATTAATTGCACATGCTACTTCCACTAGGTCATATGCATTTATGTATGCTTCTCAATTTGGGCCTAAATTATAACATTACCAAAGTAAGAATAGACATAATTTCTATAAATTGACACAAGGTATCAAAAAGTTCATTCATATTCACTTAGGATGCAACTTTAATTTAGAAGCAAGCAACAAACTTCTACTTATAGTAGGTCTCCAATTAAGCACTAAGCTATAAGACATATTTACATCCCTTATATATATCAATATAATCAAAGGAACATGTATCACACATGCAATACTACTTAACCATTTCATTACCCAAAAGGCAAATTTAATTCCTATAATATCCAAAGGAGGGCTACCCACCAATTATATATATATATACACATATATATATGACTTAAAAATGCATTATGCATCAAATTATAAGTTTCACGATCATAAACTAATTGATATTATTCATACAACATGGTATGGAATTTTTGCAGTAAATATAGTTATATTAACAAGTTTTTCTTTACAAAATAAGGTTTAACAAATAAACACTTAAGACAGAGGGTTCAAAAGAAAGAAAGAACTAATATTCAAGGATTTTAGTTCATTTGAGTACTAAAACACGTTGATTTTTTTTGTTTTAAAGGTCTCTAAAGAAAAAAGAAGAGAAAATGGTTTATGAATATTGGATGTTCAAGACATATAATTAGTGATGCATCTTAATTTATAGCTCTCAAATATGAAGATGGAGGATTTGTCATATTTGGAGACAATGAAAAAGGTAAGATAATTGACATTGGTAAATTTGGTCAGGAAGATGATACTATAATTAATAATGTGCTTTTAGTTGATGGATTAAAGCATAACTTGTCAAGTGTGTGCTAATTATATGACAAAGACTACAAAGTATACTATGAAGAAATTTGTGCATTATTTCTAGATTAGATGACAGTAACATTGCACTGTTGGGTAAGAGAGAAAGGAATATCTATATAATTGAACTTAATGATTGTTCTAACTAAAATATGAATTTCTTAATGTTGATTTGTGAAGATGCATAGATTTATCATAGAAGGCTTAAACATGAAAGCATAGATCTTATCTCTAACCTTAACTTTTAGTAACTTATAAATGAACTTCCAAGTGTCAAATTTGAGAAAGACAACATTTGTATAACTTACTAAATGGGAAAATAATCCAAGAGACCATTTAAGAGCAAAACTTGGTAATTATCAATAGACTTTTACAATCATTTCATATGGATTTTTTTGGCCAAGCTAGAGTTGCTATTCTAAGTGGAAAATTTTATGCTTTTATCATAGTAGATGATCTAAATAGGTTCACTTAAGATTTATTCTTAGCTAACAAAGATGAATTTTTTAAGGCATTTAACAAGTTTGTTAAGAGAGTCCAAAATAAAAAGAAACTTTATATTACATCAATTAGAAGTGTTCACAATAAGGAGTTTGAGAACGCAAGGTTTGAATCCTTTTATGAAAATAAGGGTATCTTTCACAATTTCTCTAGTCTAGTACCCTTTAACAAAATAGAGTTATTAAGAGAGAAAAAGGACATTACAAGAAATAACTAAGACTATAATGAATGAATATGATCTCCCAAAGCACTTTCAGGTGGAAAACATATCAACATTATGTAAGATATCTAGTAGAGTCCATACGAGACTAGTTATAGATAAAACATCATATAAGCTTTAACATGGGAAGAATCCAAAGATTAGTTAAAATTTTTAGCTATAATTTCTACATTTTAAAAACTAAGGATAAGTTAGAGAAGTTTGATTCCAAATCAATAAAGGAATTTTTTTTAGTGATTCCTTAAATGGAAAAGCATATATAGTATTTACTAAGAAGATTCTTATTATTAAAGATTCTATGCATATTATTTTTAATGAATCTACCCTCCTATACTTAACATTCTATTCTCATTATTTCACTTGATTTGGTAACCTCAATATCTAAATTTGTGTTATTTTGTTATAGAATTTTCTGTTCAATGCATCAAATTACAATACTAGCTTTACTAGGAAATAATCATTTGTACATCAAAATCTTCAAGTAACTATATCCAGTGTCTCAGTCTTATATTCAATTCTTTCAAACTCATTAATTACCTCAAACTTTAATGATTTGTATATTCATATATATCCAAAATGTTTCTGTACATATAATGTCTCCATGCTTTCAAAGCTATTACTATTATAGCAAGTTCTAAAGCATGTATCAAATAATCAACTTATGAGACTTCAATTGTCTCTATGCATATGAAATCACTTTATTATGCTGCATTAGATATCATCCTAATCTCTGGTGTGAAACATCATTGTATACTACAAATTCTCCAAATCTAAACGATATAATTAACATCGGTATTATAATTCCTCAAAATTCTTTTTACATTCATCATGCATATGATTTACATGTTTTTCCTTAAGCATTTTTGTCAAAGGGTTAAGATCAATAAAACCCCTTAACAACTTGTAGTAATGTCTAATTTCTAGCTAATTTTAGATACTCCAGACCTCTTATATATATTCCTTGGAGTTTCTTACTTCATCATTACCTCTACTATATTTGGGTTTGCCAATATGCCATGTTCAGATACTATACGACCCAACATTTTATTTGATCAAGCTAAGATTCACTCTTACTGAACTTGGCATATAATTGTTTCTACCTTCATGATATGTAAGATTTACCTCAAGTATTCAAAATATTCTTCTTAACTTTTCGAATACATTCAATATATCATCTATGATTGTAGTCACTAATTGATCCAATTTTGCTTGGACTATTTTTAATCTTTAATACCATAATATTGTTAGGAGAATTTATTAACTCAAACAGATATTGCCAAAACTCTATGTGCCTATGACTAGTTCTCATACTTTCTTAAGTAACTAACTACTCAAATGAGGTAATATTATCATATGTTATTTTCAGTCTCCCAATTGACTTCTTTTCTCGAATGATTTTCTCCTTTCATTCAATTCCTCTTATTCATAATGACTTATTCTAATGTCTGTTCATTTATACTAGTTTCTCCACACATTTCAATTTATTTGCAATCTTAACTTCCTATGTTGGTAACACATTCATCAAATCTAATTTGTATCTCCTGAACACTTAGACCTATATTCTCCTCACACTAATAAGAATGTCACCTCAAATCAAAGAATCCAATCACATTGTTGGATACTTTACATAAAATGAAATGATTACACTCTCAGTAGCATATTCTACCTCTTATACTTGAGTCTCCGCTAAGGATATGACTCCAATGTTCACTTTTGATTCATTTCATATTCATTTCTGATTTGTTCTTTCATTGATCATTCTTAAAAATAAACTATATGGTCTACTTAACCTAATTTGGTGAAATTCTTCTTCGAAAGAAGATTTCTTGCTACTATCATCAATACTGTTCATGTAATCCTTATCAATCAACTATTTTCCTCGTTGCTTATCATCCATTCTTAGTACCTCAAGAAGATTAATTTCTATCATTTCTTACACGATAATAATGTTTTATTTATCAAAACTCAATGATGTAGTAGACATGATCACTGTCGCATATGCTTAGGTGTGTATCATCAAGGTCATCCCCTTCTATCCTGAGATTTATTTCCAACAATTCTCCAATTTATATATATTACATAAATGATACTTTTATTTCAATTGATCCTAGACAATATGTCTCTCTTTATTCTTCCCCACAATCGGGGTATCCCTACCATGATCATGATAGAAACCTATTTTTGTCAGGTCACCATCATGCCTTGCACTTTCTTCCTCGCTATAACACACATACTAACATCAATTCTACTCTAATTTTTCCAAAATTTACCTATTACAATGCTACATCATTTCATAATTCAACCACCATATTGATTGCATTCACTCTTTCCATTTAATTCACTATCTTTTTCTTAATCTCATGCATACATAAAACCATATCTTATATGCATCTCTAACCTTCTCCTTACTCGTAAATCATTCGTCTCATGAAAAGTCATTTATGTCTATTTCATTCCCCTTTTATTCCTTCCTCATTTCTATCTTATTTTCCTATTGTCATTTATTTCATCTTCCATATGTATATCCTCAATCCATTTAGAATTATAGATGTAGAATCATCATAACATTCTGATCTCAACATCATAGAAATATTCTTATGCTAAATCTAACTCTTATCTCATTTATCTGACATTCATTTCAAGTCCAAGTTTAACTCTCAAGGTCATAGAAAATTTTATTTTCTTTCAACTTGACTTGTACACTTTAAATCTGATCATTCATATTTACATCACTTCTTTCCTTAATCAGTCCACAATAATGTAATCACATCTATTTCACTTTCGAGGATATATCACCACAGTACCATATTGATGTCATATTTCTAATACATCCCCCAATACAAATGCGTTGAATCTTTATCTATCATATCTAACTATATACTATTTCTGATTTCTAATTATCCATAACTTCTGTCTTCTCACATTCTGATAGATCATCATTTTTCTCACTATTTCTATTTGCTCAGGCCCGTAACAAATCCTCATGAATGTGACTCAAAATTCACATTTTATGCTCATTCTCATTTCATAATTCATATATATAACTAAACTTAGATTTTACACTTCATTTGCATGTGATCATTCTAAGTTCACCATTCAATCTTTACCCTTTATATGTGTCTAGCTTATTCTTAAGCTTACACCTCAAGAACACTTTGTTCTTCTAATGTCATAATCCAACTTCTTGCCATTTCTTTTTTGAAAATATATGCTCTCCTATTACTCAATTCTCATTCACATTTACTTAATACATATTACTCAACTCCTTTGGACCATAACTATAATCATATGCACATCTTCATTCTCATTACACTCATGCCCTTTGGTACATTGACATCATCCATTCATTTACTAAGTTATAACCCCAATTATCACTTCAAACATGTCACACATTAGTCACTTAATCAAGGAATCATTCTAAGTTCATTCCAAGTCCCCTTTAAGTCTTAATTAAGACCAATTGAATAGAGAATGTCCGTTAGGTGGACATCCATGTTCGCTAAGCAGATCTTTACAGATTAGTTAAAAAAAATTGAAATTTTGACCCTACAAACATCAAAATCTCTTCTCGGGATCTTCATAGAAATTGTAGATCTCGAAGTCCTCTTTAAAAGCCATACCTAAATGACCTCAATCTAAGTTATACAGACAAAGTTGTGCCTCTTGCCCAAAGTATATCCAAGTGCATCCACATTTTCCAGATTCTAACTCTTTATTTACTACATTAACTACCTTAAGCTTGTCTATCATTTCTAATTCAATTTCTCCTCATTTTCCCATTATTCTAACTCCATTTCAACTCAATATCATCTATAAATAAATTATATTCCATGATTGATCATGAACACTAACAACAAAACATACACATATATACACATTCATCATCAACTTCCTCACATATTCAACTTCATTTTCACTTTCATTTCACTTCTGACTATCACCTTAATTATTCCCATTTCAAGATACCACATTACTCCCTTTCTTTAGCTCAAGACTCATTTTATTTCATCATAAAAATGCCCAAAGAGATTCACATTAATTCATCAAGAAAATAGAACAAAAACCCATTATGTATCCAATTTTTCTTCACTTTTTCCTATACCCAATACTCAACTTCAGGTCAAAATTTGAAACTCTTAAAGATTGAATTTGAAATCGATGCCTTCATGGAAAATGTAGCCATATGTCTCTAATTTGGATATCTAAAAAATAAGTTATGGTTAAATTACAGATGCATAATCAATGGAAAATGTTACAATTAACATTTTTCCAGCACCCTTTAAACACCATTTACTCAATTTAATCCAACATTATATCATTTCATAATCTATTACCCATCAAAACACAAAAGAAAGACATGAATCTATCCACATTTTGGCATATACCCATCCTCAATGTATGAACATTTGACCTCTAACTATCATCAAATCATGTTTCATTCATCAAATCAAGAAGAGTGATGCTTATACTTACTTGTTTAGCTTCAATGTCTTCAAACTCTTCAAGATCTCTCTTAACCCTAGCTTCCTTCTCTCACACATGCATCATCATTCAACGGTGGTAAGGTTAGGTCTGTAGTAAGAAATGAAGAAAATAGCATGACTAGTGATGGAAGAAAGCAAGGTTCAATTTTGAGGTTGGAGAAGAGAGTGTCGTAGATGGAGAGAAGAATTAAGAAAATGAAGAAGATGGAGTATATATATATATATATATATGAGAGAGAAGCATGAATCGTGTTTAGCAAGTGAAAGATCTAAAATATGGTCTTTCACTTAATAAATTCGTGACTTAAATATGTGGTGTGGCAAGTACACTTGTCACTTGCCACATGTCACTCTCTCAAGGTCTCTTCTTGATCTTTTATTAACTAGTCTACTTGTCTCCAATTTCTACTCCAATAGTCTCCCAATTTTCATTAACATAAGTCATTAAATATTAATGTCACATATTAAAATTTCTACTGCCATTTAAAATTTATTTTAACCACTATTCATCAATTGTTCTGTCACTTGGCATTTTTCCTAGTCCAATATACCCTTAAAGTTTCAGAATTTTCCCAAAATTTTACCAAAATTCTAAGTCAATACATATACTCTCTAAATAAATTCTTAAGACATATAATCCATAATTCGCATTATAATCAAATTAAACAATCATTTATACCCAGAAAATGCCAAATGAGTGCATGAACAATTCATTTTGATGTGCAAAAATCAATATTCACGTGTGTGTATGCTAACATTATGCATGAGCATGAAATGTATTTTTCTAATCTCTCATTGCTATTTTCTCAATTATAGAAATCTAGGATTCTAACCCTTAGTATGAAAACAGGATGTTACATATGGCGCTGACATTCTTCGGGTTCACCTTAGGTTGGGATAGCAGCTTTTCTCCAATTTGTTATTAGATACAGTTTATCCTTACTACCATCTGACCCATTTAGTTTTCCAAATTTTGTATGCTCAATTTTGTTTCCTATTGGGATTGTTGTACTCCCTGCTGGGATCATTGTACTCCCTTCTAAAATTATTGTAGTTGTTGCTGTAGACTTTGTTAAAATTGGAAATTGTTAGCAGTAAATGTTTTAATAAACTCATAAAGAGATGTACCTAAACTAGAAGAGGAAGCTCCTTGTGTTCCTTACAGCCTTGATTGGAATCATTATTCTCCTTGTGATTGGCTTTAAAAGTAATTTTGTTGTCTACTTTGGTGATCCCTCCAACCTGGGTTATATGTTTGTAAATACGGGTTGTATTGGTCAGTGAAGTTCCCTCCTACAGCCTTCAAATACTCTATATTTCCTTCTTGTAATGTCGGACGGGCACTCATCAGTTGGATGGCTTGCGTTTGAACATATCCTATACACTTTCGCTTGTGCCTATCTAACTGTAATATGCCTCACAAAGGATGTCAGTTCATCTAAATGATGTTTGATGGATGAATTACTTACCTCGTTTACTTGTAAAACATCATTGTGAGTGCTGAATTGTTGTGTGTTCGCAGCCATCTGCTCAAGTAAGATCCTAATTTCAATGGGAGTCTTCTCACGAAGTGCCCCACCACTTTCTATATCAACCAAACTCCTCTCCATCGATAGAAGCCCTCCATAAAAATATTGGATGAGAAGTTACTTCGATATATTGTGGTGCACACAACTGGCACATAACTTCTTGAACTGCTCCAAATACTCGTAAAGAGATTCTCCATTATGCTACTTGATATCATATATCTCCTTCCAAATACTTGTCATCTTTGAGGTCAAAAAATATTTCTCTAAGAATAGCCTCTTCATCTTTATCCATGTGTTTATGCTTCCAGCCAGTAAGTCAAATAACCAATCCTTAGCTCCATATTTGACTGAGAATAGGAAGGCCCTTGACATGATCTGCTCATAAGTCACCCCATGAGGCTTCATGCTTAGACAAACCACGTCGAGCTCCTTAAGATGCTTATGCTCATCCTCACTCGCAAGACCATAAAAGTTAGGCAATAAATGAATTAATCCAGATTTTAACTCAAAGGTAACATGTTAAGCAAAATTGTTATACATAATGGTCTCTGAGTTAAATCAGGTGCAGGTAACTCCCTTAATGTCCTCGAATTTGCCATTATCTCTTCGAATTTTGATAATGATTGTTCTACCAAAGTTGACCTTGTTTCCCTATGTAATCTCCGTAATGTTCTCTGGATCTCCAGATTAAGTTGCTCAATTTCTCTACGAGGAGATCTCGTAACTACCATACACCAAAATTCACAAACTTTTAAAATTAACAAATAACAAAAAGAAACAAATATAAACAAAAATATTCACAAAACATCAACTAAAATCAAATAAAAAAATTAAACTACTACACTCCCTAACAACGACGCCAAAAATTGACAGTGCATGTCGAGTTGACTACAAAATTTAGCTAACTCTATGTTTTAAAATTTATAGTTATGATGAGTCAGGATTGAATCCACAGGAAATGTTCAGTTAATTTTCATAACGAAATTAATTGATGCAAGGAAAATATAAAAGGGTTTCTTGATTTTTAGCAATTTAGAAAATAAAATAGAACTATCGAAAACAAATTAAAGCAAGCAATCGAAAATGATTAAAGTTTCAATTATGAGTAAGGTCCCATTTTAGGGTCAATCTCGGCCTAAACACGATCAAGCATATTCCATCATCTTAACGTCTTAACAGCTCTCTTTGGACCATTGATCTAAGACTAATAGAACACTCCACTAATCCCGATTTTCCTTTAGACTGTGTTTAATTAAGATATAATCATTAATTAAACCTAACTACAAATAACCTAGGATACGATCCTTAGATTCAATTTGGCAGTAGCATTATGAAGTGGAAAATGACCAATATAGGCAATAACCTCGCACGTTCAAGTTATCTAACCTAATTTATGTTGTTCCTAACGATTCACAATCATTAGATGCTACTAGCAAACATCAAATGTAACAATTACGGATTACATTCAACATTATAGCAATAGGTTCAAAATAGAACAATCAAAAATAATGTATTAAGATCATCTATTCAAAACCTAACTTAATCAACATAAACAATACAACAATCTAAAAAGAGATTACAATGTTAAAAGAATTAAATAGCTTAATTGTGAATTGGATTTGATATTCCCATTGAACCAGTGTCAGAAAGTTAGCTTTCCATCTCCATATTTAAGGTATCATTGTCGGCCATCCTCTCCATTGCCGCTATCAGTGTTGAAGAATGAAGAAACTCCAAAGAGAAAATAAGAGAAAATTATCAGCTAGGTTATGTCCTAAATGTTCTCTTTTTTTTCATCACCCCCTTTCCTTATGTAGTAGTCTTTTAGGTTTAAAAAAATGTCGTTTAAACAAGAAAACAACATCTAGCCTTCCTAGGCCCGTGATTGGCCTCTCACGGGTGTGAGGATGCCTCACGGGACTTGCTTCTTATGACTGTGAGAAGCATGATGGCTAGGTGATGAAAAAGGCAGCTGGCTGGCAATGTGAGAAGCATAGGAGAAGGTAGCTGGCATCATCGAAGCATGCATGGGAGCTATCACATGATAGTATGACAGTTGGCTGAAAGCATAAGAAGTTGCGTGAAGGGCTTTTAAGAAGCATGCATGCATATTGGTGTGAGAAGAAACATGAGAAGCAACTGTCACCTTGCATCATCTTCAGTCTTGGGTATATGGAATCACTCCCATGCCCATGCATCTTGTTGCACAGCTGTGACATACACACTCACAATTGTGCAATTTTTCCAGTATGGCCATGATATATGTTAATGGTTCATTCTTTATGTCTTTTCATTTTATTATCTTCTTCTTACTCTAATCTTTTTCTTCTTTATATTTCCAACATATGTCTCATCTTTCTTGGCATTTAATTGTCTTCTCTTCCTTTCAATCCTCTTCTTCTTCATGATCTAGAAATCAATAGAACATGGAAACTGAGAAGATGGCTTCTATGGACGTGCTTTCGGATCACTTAAGCTCCTTCACTTCAGAAATGTACCTATGATCAAATATGAGCTCAAGTGAGTATCCTGAGCATTTCTAAGGCATTAATCACTAAGTGGAGTATATCAAATGAATCAAAATTTAAAAATATATCATAGACCACCTATAATATTATTTGTACATATGTCTCTATTATATAAGAAATAAGGATTTAGAAAATATGCTGCTAAGTGAATCTTTTGAGCAAGATTCTTATCCTATCTTCGGTCAAGAATATCTATATAAGGTTTGTACCATTTCTACTTCCTTTAAAAAGATTTTTAATTTCTTTCTGAGCTCTATATATACCATCATATAACCCCAAAGATGACTTCTCATCTAAGTCAACAATCTTCATTAATCTTATTAGCGGAGCCATAATCTTCACAATGATGAAGCAAGCATCCCAAAATTTATTACCTAGAATAATAGCAAAAACTTATTTTCCTTTTTCACTCTTCGATAACTTATGACTGAAAGAGTGTTTACTTGTCACTAAATTTTGAAGTTGTTGTTTATATTCATAATGTAAATTCCCATTACTCACATTTAGGCTAAAATAGTAAATATGAGAGAGATTAGAAATTCATTTCATATTCATGCATTATATTATATACACATACACGTGAACATTGTATTTTTGCACATGAAAATAATTATACATGCATTCATTGATAATTCCAGGTATAATTGAATTATGAGGAGATATTATTGAGAATTGTGAGATTGTTGTATTGAAAATTAATATGAAGAGTGTATTTGTTAAATTAGACTTTCGGAGAAATTTTAGGAATAAATTCCAAAAATGATGAATATTATTAGACTAGGAAATATGTCGCTTGGCAAGTGAATCGGTGAATGGAAAATAGAAATAAGAAAACAAATGATATTGGAAAATTGTGGCAGTAATTGAAATGAAAAGATGAGAGTTAGAGAACTAGTCCAATAGGAACTAGTTAGTTTAGTGAAATTAGCTAATGTCTCCAGAAGTGGACAAGTGTCCAAGTTTTAAGTTAAATTTCCTTAACCTTGAAAGTCAAGTTACTGTTCTTGTCTTCATCTCTCTCTCATAGTTTTCTTCTCCAAAGTTGTTTCTTTTTGTAACACAGAGTTTTTCATCAAAACTCCCCCCAAGTTAAACCTTGTTTTTATCTGTTCACTTCTACTCCCAACTTCAGTTTCCTTCTCTTTGCATTAAGAAATACTAAAGCTTGCCAACCCCTAAAGTGGTATTACGTGAGTTGCATAAAGTTTAGGGCTCCTTAAGCTTTTACAAATTTTGGAGAAATATCAAGTAAGTATTGTTTAAACTCTTTAGAGTTGCTGGTTTATGAAACCAAAATGGTGATTTATTTGTCATTGCATGATCATGAAGAAAAATGGGTGTTTTCATGAACACTGAGGGTATATGATATGAAAATTTTTTATGTGTCATTTTAGAATAATTGATGATCTAGAAGTATTAAGATAGTGTAGAAATGATTTATAAGTTGAAAGATCGTAGGAAACATGTATGATTAAGTATAGAAAAATTTGGAGAGAAGAATAAGTAAATGCTCTGTTTATGGTTGTGTATTCACTGTATACGTGAGTTTAGAGTGTTTTCAAAGATGATCAAAGGAAGGAATTTAAAGTTGAAGAATATTTGTAAGATAATGATTTGAGATGAGAAAGATTGTTTAAATGATAGTTAAAGGAAAAGGATTAAGAGAATGATTTTGGTGTCAGTAGAAACTTAAGAGATGGGAGAACAATTCTCTAGAAGAGAGTATTGCCAAATTACTTCATATTTATTGTCTGAATGATTAAGAAAAGTAGACCTGAAAGTTAGTTTTTGGGAAAAATCTGAAAGTGATACAATAAGAAATGAATTGTGATTTTAATGGTTTTATTGAGATATAAATCATAAGTATAAATGATACTTATGTGAGATTGTAAATATGAAAGTTTACATGATGAGGATAATAGAGTGATACCTAAGATTGTCATGAACATGCATTGTACATATTTCATCACATACATGTGCATTATTAAACACTTATAATTATGCAAATTGTGATATATGTGTAAGTTATTTGATATAGAGGAGCATTAGGAACGTCAACCTCTAAACGTTGCCAGAACTTTTAGGCATTAGCTTCGGTAGTGACTTGTGAGTAGACCTAGATGATGAAATGCTTGAATGACTTTTCTTCTATTCTTGATGATTTTGTTTAAGCATGGATTTTTGGAATTGTTGTGAATGAGAGTTAAAATGGTAAAATGAAACTAGAGATTGTAAATGGAAGGAAAGTGTAAGGGAATGAAAGAGGAAGCATAGAGAATGAAGAAGATAAGTTAGAGAAGTTAGTTTTGGTCTGAAATTTTTATGATTAAAGTGTATTGATCTAGAAAGATTTTGACAAAATTGTCTTCATGAAAGTTGTAGATCTTTTTTTTATCTTTTTATTGATATAAAGTTAGAAATTTTTGGAGTTCTGGATTGAAAGTTATGTGGGTTAGAAGTGAGGGAGATTTGAAGAGAAGGTGTGGGACTGGGAAAGTCGCGTTTGTGCTTAAGCACGATCGCGAACCCACTGCTATTCACCAAAAGTCATGTTCGTACTTCATCGCAATTTCAAACTCGATGTTTTTCACTTCGTCACAATTGCAACTTTATAAGATGGTCAGCCAACTCGTGATCGTGAGGGCTAATGCAACATCCTTCGATCTATTGGCTATATCTCCTTCGCCCAACCTCCAAATGATATGAGACTTGAACCATTGGCTTTCAACACATTTCTCTACCTCTCAAGAAAAAATCATAGCAATCCGAAGTCAATTGAGAGAGATAGAGTGAAAAACATGGGGTGAATCTGATAAAGTGTGTTCACAACATTTTTGTCCTTATCTGTCACGCCCGTGACTTTTTCTCACACCTATGAGTCACTCACGTCGATGAATTTTCTCCCTCACCCCTGCGAATTTAATTTCTAGACTAATGTTTATTTGTCACATCAAGTCACTGTGCTCTCCAATAGTAACCATGCCTTGATTTTGGTCTGAACACCTGAGAGAAATTGCAAACAGAATAGTCATGTTTCCTTTGACCATAACTTCTCTAGACATTCAAATGAGATTCTCTTTGATTTGGAGTATAATAAAGACATAGGGTTACAAATCATATGCAGAAGTTGAATTTTAATTCAGACTATAAGACTTTCAATTTATGGATGGAAGTTGAATCTGGTGTACTATTTCAGAATGAGAACAATCAGAAAATATTTTAAGAATAAATTTTAAAGTTTTGAACCAAATTGAATGATTTTAGTGTCAGTAGAAACTTAAGAGATGGGAGAACAATTCTCTAGAAGAGAGTATTGCCAAATTACTTCCTTTTCATTGTCTAAATGATTAAGAAAAGTAGACCCGAAAGTTAGTTTTGGGAAAATTTTGAAAGTGATACAATGAGAAATAAATTGTGATTTTAATGGTTTTATTGAGGTATAAATCATAAGTGTAAATGATACTTCTGTGAGATTGGAAATATGAATGTTTACATAATGACAATAATAGAGTGATATTTGGGATTGTCATGAACATGCATTGTACATATTTCATCACATATATGTGCATTATTAAACATTAATAATTGTGCAAATTGTGATATATGTGTTTGTAATTTGATATAGAGGAGCTATAGGAACGTTAACCTCTAGATACTGCCAGAACTTCTAGGCTTTAGCTTCGAAAGCGACTTGTGAGTAAACCTAGATGGTCTTACTTTACTATTTGTTTTGTTTATATTATGAATTGAATGATTATGCAATGTGAATGTGTTGGTTTCGAACAATGTATGTCCGAGGAGTTTGATAAATGTGAAAACATTAAAGTACTCCTTGTTTGTGAATTTGATTGAAATAAGTGTACACAACTTGATTGTTAAATATAGGACCACGGTTTGATGATAAGTGTGTTCTAAATGTGTATTTGCATATGAATGAAAAGTTATTCTCAACTTTAATGTTGAACACCAGACTAAGGTCTGATGATATGTGCATGTGATTGAATGAGGATATGCAAATGTGATTGATGCATTTCATTACTTGAATGCATGAAAGATAAAGGTAGTTATGATTGGAATAGCTACCAAAAAAGAGCTTAAAGCTTATAGTGTGAAAAAGAGCCTAGAACTCAAAAAGTGATTAAGAGCCAAAGGCTCACTATGTAAAATGAGTCCAGTATTCCTAATAAATATGGGACAGTTATTAATAAGCCCAATATCAAAATGAATACGGGACAGTTATAGGCACTCGGTCATAGCTTGTAATAACTGAAAGTGGGTCTCATGAGCATTGCATATGTATATGATATGTGTTGAATGTGAAATGTGAAATAAATGATGAAGTGATAAATGCTTAAGTGAATATGTAATGTATGTGACTTGATCGGCTGATTTGATGAATTGTACTTGTTATGTGATTGAGTGAGCCATCGAGGATGGTCACTCACTAAGTTCACAAAACTCACCCAAAATTTGCAATATTTTTCATGCTCAAAAGAGTTACCCGATTGGGCAAACGATAGTATAACCAATGCATTCAAGTAAGAGGTAAAGGTTGGGATCAGTTTGCGTCTGCATAGAATTTTCCAGTAATTTTTGTTTTAAGGAATGTATTTCAAAATTATTGTACAATGTGCATGCGAATGCATTTGTATTGTAATGACATTATGATTGTGAGTGTTCTATATCTGAATTGGGCCCTAGTGATTAATGAAATTCTGATGATCAAAAAAATTTGTAACAAGATTTACTGACTGAGTGCAATAGTATGCCACCCTCTCTGGGCACGAGCCTGGATATCACTCAAGATGTCAGGTATGTGTCTTGCAAGAGTGGGGTGCTACATTTGGTTGGTATCAGAGCCCAAAATTACTATCTTATATGGGCATTTTCTAAAATATATGTAAAGGTACATGCATTTTTGTCATGTCATAGCAAGCAGTAGCAACTAATCCCCAGTCTGAGTTGCATGCATATGAGTCACATGCATGAGCATGTGTTAAGAGTTTGAGCTGCTAAAAGCACTGAAAAGAATGATGATTTGTTAGAATGTGATAAGAGGGAGGTTGATGGATATCTAGAAATGAGAAATAGTATATGGTTAGATGTAACAAATAAAGATTCAGCATATTTTCATTGGTGGATATATTATTGAATATGACAATATTGTGTTTTAGTGATATGTGCTCGAATGTGATATAGATGTAAATACGCTATCATGGATTGTTTGAAGAAAATAAGGATATAAGTAGAAATGATGAGATTAAAGAATACAAGCCAAGTTGAAAGTGACCTTGAGAGGTTGAACTTAGACTTAAAATGATTGTTTGATCAAATTTGATCTGATGAATGTGTTACAAACATAGGAAGTTAAAAGTACAAACAAATTGAAATGTGTGGAGGAACTATTAAGAATAAGTAGACGTTAGAACAAGTCAATGTGAAATTAGTGAGGAAATAGAATAAATTGAGAAAACCATTTGAGAAGAAGAATTCAATTAGGAAAATCGAAAATAACATGAGATAATACTACCTCATTGAAGAATTAGATTCTTAAAGAATTAAGAGAACAAATCATAGGCACAAAGAAATTTAGGTTATATCTGTTGGAGTTAACAATGCCCCCGATAGTATTATGGTATTGAAGATTAAAGTGATCCAAGCAAAATTGTATCAATTAGCAACTATGATCATAGATGGTATTTTGAGTGTATTTGAAAAGTAATGAGAACATTTTGAATACTTGAGGAAATCTTACATATCATGAAGGTAGAAACAATTATATGCTAAGTTCCATAAAAGTGAATCTTAGCTTAATCAAATAAGAAGACCCAAAGAAAGTAGAGGTGATGATAAAGTGAGAAACTACTAGGAATATATGAGAGATTCGGAGTTCTTTAGAATTAGCTATATGTTAGATACTACCATAGACTGTTAAAGGGTTTTACTAATCTTATCCCTTGATAAAAATGTTTGAAGAAAAATGTGTAAAATGTTTGAATGATGAATGTAAAAAAAATTTTAAGGAACTATAACTCTAATGTTAATTATTCCATTTAGATTTGGAGATTAAGCAATATATAATGAAGTTTCACATTAGAGATTAAGATACAATTGTTAAGTCAAAATGACTTTACATAAATGATTTTGATGAAGTACAAATAATGGAAGCTATTGAAAAGCAGACGGAAGTTGAAAAGTAGACGAAAGCAAAAAACAGATGGAAGCTATTGAAAAGCAGACGGAAGCAAAAGCAAACGAAAGCGAACCACGTCTGAATCAAGAATTAGTTTGAGTTAGTTATAGAACTCAACTGAATAACCACTTCTTTCAAGAAACAAGATTAAAGAAGCAAGAAGCAAGAAGCAGTTGAAGACGAAGACTATAAATATGAGTCGAAGTCGAAGATTAAAAAGTTACGAGAGTTACTGAAGTTACGAAAGTTACAAGAGTTACACACGAGTTACAAAAGATTACTAGAAAAATTGTGTGCAAAACTTAGAGCTACTTTACTGTAACAAAGCTCAACAATCTTTCAGTTGAAAGTTGTACAGA